>CAIGRN010131249.1:0-12533 GCA_903798345.1 Fraxinus anomala
TAGCAAGAGATTTTTAAACATAGGACTATCACGTAAAATAATTCACGTTTAACGTGACACTAAAGTCATAAGTTTTCTCCAATTATTTTTACTTTTTAAGGTACTTTTCCTTCAACCCGAAGTTTCTTGTAATATAGAACTTCTAGATGACAAGGAAAAAATGTTCAAGTCAAATAGCCGATCTACACACTCCAACGTTGAATAATATTTGAAATGTCGTTAGAATAATTCAACTGCAAATAGTTAGCCCGCCCAAGCGTCAATTCCTAGAACCTTTCACGCTTACCGTCCCCACCACCACATCCGCCGCCGCCGCCTCTTCGTCCCTTATACCTTTTGTAAATTCATAGCTCAGCTCCAAGCTTACAAACTTGTACAAATCCATTAATCTTTCTCTAAAATTAAATGTCAGTTTCATGCGGAGTAGAGTGGGCGGTGATATTAGGCTGCCTGCGTTGGGGGTGGAAGCGCTGCACCTACGTCGGCTCTGACGACAGTGCCAACTGGCCTATCCCCACGCGTGAGGAGTTCGAGCCTATCCCACGAGTTTGTCGCATTATTCTATCGGTTTATGAACCGGACCTCTATCACCCTTTATACTCCCCGCTCGGTGGCTACCGGCTCAACCCGGACTGGGCCATCAAGCGCGTTGACTACGAGCAAACACTAGGCCACGCGCCACCTTACTTAATCTACATCGACCATGATAACAAAGAAATTGTACTAGCCATTAGGGGATTGAATTTAGTTAAAGATAGTGATTATAAATTGTTGCTGGATAATCGATTGGGGATGCAGATGTTTGATGGGGGATATGTTCATCATGGATTGTTGAAATCTTCTATATGGATTTTGAATAAAGAGTCGGAATTTTTGAGAAGAATTTGGGAAGAGAATGGGAGAGAATATAAGATGGTATTTGCAGGACATTCTTTGGGTGCAGGGGTTGCATCATTGCTGAGTTTGATTGTGGTGAACCATACAGATATGTTAGGGGGGATTTCTCGGAATTTGGTGAGGTGCTACGCAGTGGCACCTGCACGGTGTATGTCACTCAACTTGGCTGTTAAGTATGCTGATGTTATATACTCTGTCGTGCTGCAGGTGAGGTTTCCGGTTTTTCTTCCTTCCTCTAATGTGGTTGTTTGATAGTGAGTCGAAGGTGTCAAAATGTGCTGGTCGCACATCATCTTAAACTTGATTTTGCCTTGTCCAGGATGATTTCTTGCCGAGAACACCGACCCCATTGGAAGATATATTTGAATCCATCTTTTGGTTAGTTGTCATTTCTCTTTGCTAGACGAAACTAGTTTGTTTTATATCAATGAGTGAATCTTTATCATCGTTGTTTAAACCAGGCGTTAATGCTTTGGACAGTTTGCCCTGCTTATTATTTCTTGCCTGCTTGAGGGATACCTTCATATCTGAAGATAGAAATATCAGAGATCCAAGAAGACTGTATGCACCAGGTCGAATCTATCACATTGTGGAAAGAAAATGTTGCAGGTAAAATCGAGTTCTTTCAATGTTTCCTTCAGAATCTATCATGTTTTTTTCTGTTTGATCATCAGTTTTTTATCAACTATAGTGTTGGCAAATACTTCTTCTCAATGTTGGTGCTTGGTAATATTGAAATTCTCTGTTTGGTACTCAGATGTGGGAGGTATCCTCCAGAGGTCAGAACCGGTATCCCTGTAGATGGAAGATTCGAACACGTAGTCTTATCGTGTAACGCTACGTCAGATCATGCAATTATTTGGATAGAACGAGAGGCAGAAAAGGCCTTAGAAGTAAGTAGAAGACATATTATACCTTCAAATTCTCTCAAAAGAATACCTTTGAATGTATGTAATTATTTTCATGTAGAGAATAAAAGAGCAGAGTATGGAGACCGTAACGAACCCACCAAAGGTCCAGAAACTTACAAGGATGCAAACGCTCGAAAGAGAACACAGAGATGCATTGGACAGAGCCATCAGTTTGAACATACCTCATGCTTCAACCACCGCTGAAGAAGAATCATCATCATCCTCGGAATCTTCAACTGCGGAACATTGTCAGGATGACCCAAAAAATTCCTCAGTGGCTAAAAGAGTGCATTGTAAAGATGCTCAAATTTGTTGGAATGAATTAGTTGAGAAGCTTTTCAATAGGAACGAGTCAAGAAAGTTGCTATTGCAAACAGATGCACCAGTTACTGAGTAAACCATCTTTCTGCTCTTTCTTTCCAAGGATTTGGTTTAAAGAATTATCATCTTCCCTCTTCTTGGTTCTCTCTATTTGTTTGTTCATGTACATAAAAGATTTGTGCATCTTTAGTTGTACATGAGTTGCTAGGCTAGGGTGTGATATATTGTTCGTTCAACTGTAAGACGCGATAATGTAATAAGAGATTACTTTTTCATCGTAACATATAACTCGTTCATCATTTGCAGGTTAGCGTCACGTGGAGAGAGTATTCGGAAAGGTGAGGCCGCCTCCTTTCATAATGAAAGGAAGAGTCGTAAAGGCGTAAAGCAATCGTTGGGATGGAAAGAGAGATAACTAAATTACATAGAAAAGTTAAAGATCAGAGGACTTCCTACAGAATTTTCTAGGTCGGAGCATTCACTGTCCAAAATCCAAATTCGAAATAAAATTCAGTTTTCAAGTCTTTCCAGATTAGATCCTAAGATCCCTTGGATTTTGCTAGAAATTCTGTCTTGGGTTCTCTTGTGCAAAGATCTATCAATGCACCGTTGAACTGTCAAAATTGCGACTTACGAGTTTTGACACAACTGGTCTCCTGCAACTGTACGACCTTCCTAATTGTTATTTCAAAGTGCCAACTAGAAAGTAGAACGTGTTATCCAAGATCCTGCATTCACTAAGTGTTAGTAGGTAGGTGTGAGTGCATACATACAATTACGCACTTACATATACACTGAACGTACAAAATAATAAAAGTGCATTTGGGGCTCTGCAGAGGAATAGATAAAACAGAAACACCCAGGAAACATAAAGCATCTAACTTCAGTTCTCTTCGTTTACATCACAAGAAAGTAGAAAGTAGAGCAACACAAAAGCACGTCACTCAAGCGTCCAATAAACAAAAACCACTACAACACTGCCATCTCAAACTTTGTACAGATAGTTTCCAACTGCTTCGACTAGAGATGTCGGATCATGTTTGCATTGATTCCGTATGATAGTTCTCAAGCTCCTTATCAAGTTCACCGGACGATTTTTCAACAGTTTTCTTTCTCCAGCGAGCACTGCCTCTGCCTCTGCCACGTCCACGTCCACGTCCACGTCCCCCTCCTCGTCCACCTCCACGTCCATTCCTAAAACCACCACGGCTATTTTGGCTGCACAAAAAGAGATAGCAACGCATATTAACAATACTTGATTAACAGTATAGGTTAGGCAGTCAATAAATGGGTAAAAAACACTATTAGTCATTGGAAGGAGTTTCATGTCAGTCAACGGACTATATTTTGTTCCAAACTCTGAAGTGATCACTGGAGTTCGCTTCTTGAGTAATTTTGGCCACTCAGCTAAAAACCATGTCAGATGCCAAGTCCGATAGTCTATTAGAAAAACCAACATATTTTACCTGAATAACCAAACTAAAACAAAACGTCAACTTGAATGACTACTTTAAAACAAAATGAAGTTTCTTCGCTGTAAGTTGAGTAGGGTTTTTAACTCAGCCATCAGTTGCAAACACCGACAGTTCTGAAGGAAGAAATTACCAGCCAGCACCATAAATTAAAACCCTCAACCCAAAAACAAAACCTTCACGCTATTAGAACCCAAAGTTCCAACTTTTGAGACAGCTACTACAAACCTTGCAACCAGAGCATGCTGGTTAAGGCAACTATAGTTCCATACAACTTGGACTCTTAAGTCAGTATTAATCAGTTTCGTGGGTAGAGCAACAAGCGATAGATCTACAGAATTTCGTACTTATCCCCAAGCTATCATTCAAATTGCAAGTTGGTTCCCAACCTATAAAAAGGAGTAAGCCCCCCAATCTTCCAATAGAATTGCACCAGTCTCGAGGATAGAAATTTTCCAAATATCTACTAGAACACACTGACATGACCAACTTTATGAACATGGACACAGTTTAGAGTTTTGATTTCATGATTTTGCCCATCATAACATTGACCAAGGAGGGACCAAATGGTAATTTACAGAGTTTTGGTTGTTGGGGATAATTGCCAAACTACATTGAAAGATGGGGACCAACTTACTCCTTTAGGTTAGGGACCATGTCCCTTCCGTGAAAGTAATCTTTCGGACTCAAATCATGTTTCAAGGGAGACCAAGCTTCTGATTAATGATTATATTATGGTAGTTTTGCCCCTCTCCATAAAGCAGCATTGCTGAAGAGAGGACGACTTCATATAGAATTTACACTGGTAAATTTTCATATCTCAAAAGCATTAGCATTTCAACATTATTAAAAAGACTAATCATGTTCCATGCTTAAGAAGTGACCAAATGTAATTCTATGACAGTTCAGAAACCACCTCAAAAGTGTAGATGTTAATGGACAGCTTACCCAGGATTACGATTAGCAGAACTAAAGCCGCCTCTGGAACGACTTGGTCCAGGCCTGCAAATTTGCTAGCTCCCCGTTAGTTGACCAAATATAAGACAGCTTATGATGGAACTGGTGTTACTATTCAAATCAAAATTTTATCGAAAGATCTAAATAATACTAGGATCAATTCCATCCAGAAATAAAAAAATGCAACTGCACATGGACCACTATAATTATTGTGCAAAACACTCCTTAACTAAGCAAGACAGCATATTCCAGAACAATCAGCTGTTGCTACAAGAATGTTAACAAACACAAATAAAATTTAAATTATAACCACATAAATTCCTATCTCAAACAGATTGTTGCACAAAATAAAAATCTCAAATCAACTACCCAGCAAAAACGTGTCAAAAAACAGAAGCATTACATAAATTCCTATCTCAGCAAGATTATTATACAAACAAAATCTCAAATCAACTGATCAGCTAATCAATGTCAGAAGCGTTATGACACCACAGCAACAAAAACTGTCAGTACGTGGTCAGGCATTTCACCCTCACAATCTGATTTCAGTTAACGGACATGGTGTAACACAAAAGAATACAATCAAGTAAAAATGGAGCAACAAAATGACTATATAAATACACGTACTACCAATACAGAATAATTACAGACATCTGATACAGTATGCAATTTTTTAGTACTTAAAATATTACAATTGCTTGTCATTTCATAACCACATAACTAATCAGGAATACAATTTGTATTCAAAAATAATTTGGGTACCTTTTGTTAGGATTTCATTGTACAACTTATTATCATTATATGGGGTTTAAAGAGTGAAGCAGTTCTTCCAGGGAGCATCCATCAGAAAATCAAAGGGAGCAACTCAGTTTTCAACTTCAACTCTCGCTTATTCAGATGAGAAGATGACTAAGAAAAACTCATCCACTCAAGTTCTGTGACATTATAATGCTGGTTTCCTCAGGCATATAACGCCTCTTGCAAAATACAGAAGTTGGCCAACTAGAGTTGTTGACCCAGAAAACTGCATGTAAAACACTCCATCTATGTTTAGGTTGAGGCCAAAAGATCTCATCAATGCACAGATGGACTGGATAAAAATATCAACTCATTGTACCAAATGCATACTGATTTTATCAAGTTTGAGACAAAAGATAAAAATTTTAAAATGTGAGCTAGTGACCTGAAGTACGTTAATAATGTGACCTATGTTGACAAGTCTAGTTTAGATATTCAAGACTCGCAGTAAACACCGCATCAAGAGAAAAAATGAGCAAAAAGAAGAAACCTAGGAAGTACTAACATAAATTAATTGTAAGGTAATATAGTCACATACATCATAACAACTGTTCTCTTTTTTCCATTTGCTCCTCCAACTACATTCACGCGAGCTGAGACAGGTATCTCCGCATTAGTACCAATTATTTCGATCTTCATAGGCTTCCCATCCAGTTGGACATTATTGTATCTCTTAAGAGCTTGGAATGCGTCACTTCTCCTAGCAAAAACCACTTCAGCCAAACCCTGCTTAACGATAGATTTATTAACTCCAGCAGAAATCTATTAAGTACAATAATAATCTAATACAAACAACAAGGAGCATAAATGTTGAACAATAGAATTGTTACGGCACAATGTAACAAAAGAATATTGTCAAGCAAGATAAAATTCAACATTAGATGCAGAAGACAAGATACACAAGATTAAGACAGCAGGTGATGTAAATGCTGAATTGGGAAAAAAAAAAAGTTAATAGGCAATGCAGCACGTCAAAAACCTGAAACACCCTCATCAAAGCCATTGCACTTGCACTACTGAGGGAAATGTTTTCTTATGAAACAAATACAGTGCCAGTCAAGAGGCTCTAAAAGATAACAGTTACAAGCATTAACAAGATCCATAACCATGAATTCAAAATTCAAGGGAGACGTGCTTGAGAAATGACCCTCTAAATTAGTCATAACATCCACGGTTTAATCAAATTGACAAATGCAGTTCCACTACAATACAATGTAACAACTAGCTTTTGTCAAATTTCAGAGTAAGAGAGCATTTAGCACTGACCATTTTTCACAGTCTCGCCTACTTTATACATCAACTCCTGAACAAGCATACCTTGATTTCTAATCGTTCATTGGAATGAGTATATCCCAGTTTGACAAAGAATAGTGCCATGCAAGGTGAACAAGCATACCTTGATATCTAATCGTGCCATGGAAGGTGAACTTTTGCTATTTAAGCAAGCATATATATAAAATAGAATCACTCCAAAAAGTCGAGAGAGCATGTACAAATTCAAAGCATAAAAGGAACTAAATTACAATGAAAAATAATACATTAAGCCTGATACTTACACTTGGGCATCCATTCTTGTCATAGTGAATTGCATATCTTATCAACTCTCCAAGCTCTGAAAATAATTCCTGTGATGCAAGTCCATTTTCAACAAATCTTCAAAAGAAACCCATTGGAAGGATGAATGAAATGTCAAGAAGCATGGTTCAGCTAGTACCCTTATATCGTCATTTGTTACTCCAACGTCCAAGTTGGAGACATACAACTTCGTACCATTTGCTAATCCTGACAACCCAGCAGCTCTAAGGCTATCTTCAAACAGACCATTCTGCCATGGCAAATTCTTGGTTCTGCGGAAGGACTGGTGCATGCAAACCAGAAATATAACGTGATTGGGAAAGTAAATGTCAGCATATGACCAAGAAAATAATATATTACCATTCCTCAAGATAAATCAGATACCAGCAAAATTCCACGAAGAAGTCACATTGAGATGCTCAAACAAGATTATCTAATTTCACGGAAAATTTTGGGGTACGTAAAATTAGAGTAATGGGTAGCTAGCTGATTCAACCGTCTGCATGTCAGCAAGTGCTACAAAAAAGGCGAGAGCTCCAGTTCTAAATTTCAGCGAAAGAAGGCACCTTTACAAAAAGGTCATAAACTGATACTGAAATCTAGCCCCAAAGGAAGTCCACCATTTTGCAACGGTATCCATTATAAAAAATTCCGCAAGCAGCACTAGCACGTGTATCCATCATGAACTCCCCCTCTAAACAATCAATAATGGCAGCTAAATGATGTTTAAAGATGGCTCAGAAAATTCAAGCCTTCAGCAGTTAGCAGATGTTAAAATGATGAAACCTCTCAAGTTTTCGACTAATGAAGCTCCTCAACATAAGGTGTAAAGTTGAATAAGTGTCTTAATGGGCCACCGATGATCTACTTTTGTCAAAAGAATCCAGAGTAAAGCCCTTGAACAAGAACCCACACAGGATAAAAGCACATGTATCCATCATGAACTTCCCATCTAAACAATCAATAATGGCAGCTAAATAATGTTTATAGATGGCTTAGAAAATTCAAGCCTTAAGTGGTTAGCAGATGTTAAAATGGTGAAAGCTCTTAAGTTTTCAACTAAAGCAGCCCTTAACAAAAGATGCAAAGTAGCGCAGTGTCTTAATATGCCACCAACGATCTTCTACTTTTGTCATAAGCATCCACAGCAAAGCCCTGAACAAAAACCCACATGAACGGAACTGCGACGAGCACAGGACAAAAGCACTAAGATTAAACAGCTTTTTTCCAGGCTGCAGAATTATATAAGCTTCTCCTCGGACCAAATAGTATCACAGAATCTCTCATATTTGAATTTCTAAAGTAAAATTACAGATCCTTCATTTGAGTCACTAGAGATAGCAGGCTGTCTATGAAAAGCATAAGATTTCAATGTTTTGAGCTTGCCTTGGCAATAGTGTAAGCTGATGATCGAGCATTTATACCAAGTGGACCTCTGCCAGGAGCTTCAGTTGTCCTTCCACCTCTAAAAGACCCTCCTGAGCCTCTACCACGTCGAGGCCTGCCTCGTCCTCTGCCTCTATCACTATTGCGCCTGCTCTTTATCACGTCATCAAGAGACATATCTAGAGAAGCCATTAATTAAGAAAACCAGAAAAACGTCTGCTAAACAAAACAAATCTGCAAGAAAAAAATGATCAAATTGAATGTCTCATGAGTACCAGTGTCAAACAGACGGAGCAGCTTATATAACAAAAGGAATAATTTTTTAGAGCAAACTAAAAGATCAAGATCAAAATGTTGCAAAACAATTGACCATTATTTAGGGATAATAGAAATAAATTCAAAATCAGCTAAATAATCACAAAATGACTAATTATTGTTGAAGAAAACTAGTACATTTTTTATTATCTGCAGAAACAAATCAAATTTTAAGAGAATATGATGTGATGAATGAGTTTCAGGTAGATCTTAACTTAGCAAAGCCAAAATAAATTACTGCTGGGATAAATTAATATGATGTAGATCCAAACTTGGCAATGCCTTGATAATGGAAAACAATTAATTTTATTAGCTTCATTATTTTGAAAAAGTTATGGGTGTCCGTAAAGATCCAATCTGCAAAGATATATATGACCAAATTGTAGGGCTAGAAAATTGTTAGCACCAGCTTAACCAGATCAATCAACATCAAGATAAAATAATTCAGACACGCAGGTACAGAAAAAATATATTTACTTTTCAAAAATAGAGATGACAAAACAGATGTATAAAAATTCCTAGCCAAACACTCGCATAAGATGCTATTCAAAAGCAAACATGAAACTAATAGATCCGACATTCCACAAAATTGCGCCAAAATATTAAAACAAAACAGCATAGTATATCACCATCGGAAAAAAAATAAAATCAATTCACAGGATTTTCAAAGAAAAGTTCGGTGAATTTTTTTTTTTTTTAAGAAATTTATAATCGAAATCCAAATTAACAATTCTAACAAACACGTGGATAATTATACAGAACAAAATTAACAAATCAACAAAAAAACCAAAATATGCACGGGTAAATCAGCTACCTGGATCAAATCTGAAATTTTCCACGACAAAATTTTCTACAGAATAAAGATGAAAAAGGAGGGCGAGGATGAGGATGAGATCTGTAAGAGATGAGAAATTTATTAATGTTGATTGATTGCACTAAGGGAGGCTTCGGAAGACCTAGGGTTAGAAGAGAGAGGTTAGCAAGAGCATTGACTTACTTTTTGAGAGAGGAGACCTAATAGTGCCTTTTATTCGCGAGAGATGCTACGCAAGGGTGCACATAAGGGTGTATACATCGGAGTTTACAAATATCATTTTCCTTCCTTTATTTGGTTTGCAGTGTGTTCAATTGTGTGTAAAGTAGAGGCTCCAATTGGTTATTGGACTCTTTATTTTTGTGATTGGGGTCACCAGCGCCGACCATCTCGCAAGCAAGAGGTTGGGGGACCCCACGTCCATTTAGATTTTTTTTGCTATACAATTTTTTCGATGACACCGTCCCTACACGGTAATCTCTTTCTAGACTTGCATTTCTGAATTTCCTATTTGATCTAATTATGTTTTACATATGTACTTCTATATCATTTTGAATCGAGTATCACTATAATTACTTGAAATTATAATTGTAGTGAAACGAGAGGTGGTAAATGGCTGAAGAGGAAGAGATGAAGTCGAAGAAGAGCCAAAGCTTATGGTACATATATCTTAGAAGCATACACGTTCATTATTCCACCCTTACAAGTCATTCTTTTACGCTAACAAATTAGGACGGATGCAGGTTGGAAAGGGGGTCAACACGGTAAAAAACATTTAAGAGAAGTCAGTAGCTTACTTTGTAGAGTGGAAACAAAAAATATTTACGAATAAAAAAAAACTACAATCATCAATTATTGTAAACCATACCAAAAGCAAACTACTCCTCCCTTAATTTTTCCATGCTGCTTAACAAGCTTGTAAATTGTAGACAACCAGAAAATCATATAGCAAAAAATTAATCGAGTACAATGTCGGAAAGTTCTTCCAATAAAACTATCAAATAGTTTAATGGCTCAAATATGGATTTGGAAGGAATTCAGGGACCAGCAGCAAATAATGAGAATTGCATGGTTTGAATTGCGACGAAAAAAAAAAATTGAAGGTGTTCAAATTCATTTTCTTAGTTTTCACTTTCTTTATGCAAACTCACTGAATAATTGTCATACCTACCGTCTAAGTAAACACGAAAGCAACCTCAAATCGAGAGAGAACATAGACCATTTTTAGGAAAACGTATGTTTGTTATAGATTAAAATCAAATTTTTAGTAGATTTTGAATAAAATTGATGGAATGTGTAGTTGAAAAGTTGTGGGTTCCATGAAATGTGTGTCAAAATTAATTGTTGACTTTAATTTGAAATTAAAATCAGATTTTAATTTGTACCAAACGGGTTTCGGTATTAATTCTCCAATTTGATAGTCGAGTTTCCATCTCCAACTCTCTCAAAATCTTACAACATACAACAAGTATTCCTAAAATTCTAGCTATGTAATATTGAAGACCAGGTTTCCAAGATATTGATTGCTAACATTTCTTGCTCAAAGAGACAGCCAACGGACTTAAACAAAAACTATATTTTCCATAAATTACTATCTTCGAAGGTACATAATCCACAATATCATCCTTCAGAATTCAGAAATGAATAACAGAATAGAGTCAGAAAAAAAAGTTTGCGCCGCTAAAAATTACGTACGAATCTTACACAAAAGCATTTTGGGTACATGACTACCCTAAAATCGATATTCTTTACTCTCCGTAAATCCACAAGTCGTACAGAGTAGACATTGGAGATGATAGCTCACTCCGTTTCATTCAAAATTGGAACAATAAGCGGCTTCGTCTGTGATAGATGCACTATTGCTCACCTGTTCAAGGAAAAGGAGAAACAAAGTGAACTTACTCACAAAATAATCAAGTAAAATACTAGCAAAACAAGCCAAACACATTTTTTTGGGTACCAGAACTGAAAAGATTTTATAAATAAAGCAACTCTTGTCGAAGATACGCTAACAAAACTGAACGAGTCCATATTCTCCATACCAATTTTTATTCCTTCTCGAGTATTTACATTTTTCAAACACGTCCAAACTCAAGCATTGTACATGCTACATGATTTAATGTATCAATCAATGTGCCCCATAAATTTACAAAATCCAGGATAGAGTACGGATTTTCGAAGGTGAAAGTTACAACAAAGATAACATCTAAGTTAGAGAAACTTCTTTGTTCACTCCAGGAATAAAGGATTTAGTTCATAACGATGTTTCCAATAGTAACCAGATCAAATATTTTTGAAAAGGATAAATATAAAGTTTAGTAAGATTAATTGTATAGAAAATATTAATTTAAAAGGCCATCAAGAAAATATATATGTAAAACCAAAGAACAACATTCAATTAGCAAATTCAATTGCAATCCATAACGTGTACCTTGAGGTGACAGGTTGGGCTTATATTCAATGTGGCTACTATATAGTATTACATTTTCCACAAGGACTTCTTTTTATAAAACAAAGAAATATTATTCTGAGGAAGGTGACCCCTAACTCCCCACGCCTATCCTGTTCTCCCAAATTTTGAGAAGGAAGGAAGAAGAAGAAGAAATTTCCATTCCAGTGCGAGTGTGAAAAAATAAAATAAAATAAAATAATATTCAGTACAAAACGTGAATTCTTTTAACAAGTAAATACGCATATGCAGTAATGCTAACATATTCCGCTTCTGACTCCCAGCTAAAAAATATATATATATAGGAATCTAAAGAAAACCCAGTTGGGCACAGTAATAATCGCGATCGTGTTGAGTTGAGTTGGGTTGAGTTGGGTTGGGTTGAAATCATATTACTCCTAAAGAAGTAGGAAGATTAATGATGGCATGTGCGCAGAATAAGTTTAATTTCTAGTTAAACAGGGGCTTACATCATCCAGCAGCATACTGTTGCTGTAATAATCAACGTCAGATGTAACCTGCACCATTAAATATAGTTAGCAATATGCAAGGCAGAAGTTAATCACCTTTGCCAAAACTACGTGAATGATAGATGATAAGTGTATTTTATACATTTATTTGTTGCCTTAAATTATGAT
>CAIGRN010131251.1:0-11735 GCA_903798345.1 Fraxinus anomala
TCGTAAAATGGTAAACATGAATCAAGCGGTCATTTGGACCGAGGTTCTTCTCTTCTTCTGGAATCTGAGATAAAGAACGTACCACATTTAAGTAAAAGACGTTGGAATTAAAATTTGAATGAACACTCCTTGTCATAATTATATTTAAAAAAAAAAAAAACTGTGATTGAATATCCAAGTAGCAAAGTAAAAACTCCTATAGAAGTGGCAAAATATTCATAAAAGAAAGGACAAACTGAAACAATTTCCAAAATAATACACACGTGTTGCTAAGCTAAACATAAGAGCAAATATGAAACTTTAATGCAGCTCTTCGGCTCTTCCTCAATTGTATCAATCAGACTCATCTCTAACTTCAGAAGATAATAAATAGCAAAGTTTCAAACCAAAGATAAAACTGCATGTGCATGAAAATAGAGCAGGCAAAGAGCAAGAAGGAGATTTTGAAAGCAGAAGAGCGCACCTCCTCAGCCCGCAAGGTCCAGTACTGGTCATTTATATTCTCAATCTTTTCATTGAGAGGGAAGATCTGCCAAAAGTTGGGAAACAAAACATTAATTACATCATGTAAGGAAAAACTTTGTTTCAATAAAAGATTCAAATCCATTTAATAATCACAAATGTAGCTCATGATAACAAATTAGCATGTTCCTGTAAAAGAGTATGTCCCCAGAAGGATCTCCAAACCATGTAAAGACAATTTTTTTCAGAGCGAAACAACCTCAGAAGAGTATTGCTAGCAGTTTAATCGAAGAAAAGACCTCTTAGAGTGAGTTTGATAGGTATCGAAAATATCTCCTAAAAAAAAGGTTTTCCTTGTTTTGAGGAAAACAAAAACTTACTTCCCCCAAAAAAAATGTTTCCCTTAAAAACAAGGAAAGTTAGGCATATTTTCAAAAGTTAGAAAATATTTTCAATGGAAAAAATAGCAATCAAACACTCCAAAATAGGAATTTGGATGGAAAACTGACATTTTCCATGGAAAATTAATACAATCACACACACACACACTCACACTCTTATAGTAAAATAACAAAATACAGAAATCCAACTCTACAAATCTGCATATGACAAGCCTACAAAGAAAGCTGCTCCGCAAGTACAGCTCAGAAAGATTTATGCCAACAATATCAGGGCTCAATCTATTCAGCCTCAGCAAAAGAGACATTACCTTGTAAATTTTGTGATAGAAAACTTCAAGCAACCTAAGTTCGGCATTTGGATGTGACAACTCTACCTGCAGAAAGACATAAAAATAATGTCAATCTTACCCTGTTTTGTTCTCACCTAAAGAATCCAATGCAGAGCTGAATTAGAACCAGGAAAATCAATTATTACAGGTCAACTTCATTTTCCATTATACATCTTTTTCCCCACACAACAAGCTGAAGAGAAAATGAGCTCCAACAGCTAAGGGAAATTTAAACAGAACAATGAAGAAAATAGAAGATTCACTTTTTTGAAAATAATTATGTGCAGATTAGCATGCTTAGAGCAATGAACTAACCTTTTCTTTTATCACATTAAGCACATCCCCCACTGTACCCTGTTTCGGCAACCTAATATTGAGAATTACAGCCTGAAAAAAACATTGTGTCAATGGCTATAGGGTGTACACAAAATCAAGTCAAGAGGAGATGGAACAGAGTATCAAAGTCATGGGTATACACCTCATCCTTTGTGGCAGAGTGAAAAGCAACTTTCAGTGTTTTGAGGCACTGTAATTGTGGCAGAGGAATGTCCAGTACTTCATAATAAAGAATATCAGAGATCTATCAAAAAGAAACCAGAAATTATGAATCCATGGATTAATCACCCCACCCCATCAACAAAAAAGGAAAAAAGCAGAAGAATTCATGTTAGAGCAACCTGATTGTAGTGCACAAGCATGTCTACCAACTGATCAACTGATCTATATTTGATGGGAGTAGGCTTTGGTTGCTGAGAATAGCAATTATGAGGAGTTAGCCGAATTTTAGATGGATCATCCAAGCCGAGACGTTGAGCCAGCCTTTCCACAACATCATCATAAGTGTGGTTCTTTGCCCTACAGATTTATGACAAAACAGTTAAAAACACAATGCTCAATGTTGCTCAAAATTACATAAAAAAGAACAACCATACTACTAGTACAGTCCTCCATTGTCTGCAATAATGGTATCGGAAAGTACTCACAACTCTAGGCAGAAATCATCTTCCTTGGGTCTCTCCAAAGCTCGAAAATGGACAATCTACAAATGATAAATCCATATTAAAACTGGTAAGAAGAAGAGGTAAGAAAATGAAGAAAACCTGCATTCACATTCTTAGTACAACAAAATAAATAAATAAAAAGTATAATAAAGAAGGAATGACATTGTAACAACCCATTGAAAATGTCAAAAGACTGCAATGAGAGGACAGAAGCAAGTGATAACTGAGAGATTGCAAGATGTGACCAGACTTCACAAAAATGGCTCCACTCATTTTCCACATATGGTCTGTGGCTTGAATTCAATTGATAGCGTAATGCAAAAGCAAATTCATATACTTCGCATCTTTTCAATTGACATAACCTATTTATCCTTTTGAGATAAATTTGGTTGTGTAGGAAGTGCATCATATCTCCTCCACACACACACACACACACACACAGAGAGAGAGAGAGAGAGAGAGATTCCCCTATGTGCTGTCTCTGGACATCTTAACATGTCTGAATTAAGAAACCGGTGTACATCTATTACCTACAGTGTAGTATGTATGAATTCAGTCCATGTTCCCGGATTACAGTGCAGATCTATTAAGCCAATCAATTATGACGCCAACCACTGTAGATATGGTGGTTATTGAGAATATGCCTCTAACAAGTATACCACTCTATACATTCCAATCACAGGCATATAATTGCAAATAAGTAAAATATGCATTGTGTTTAGGTTAGACTATTTTATTTCAATTAGAAGGCTTTGATTGTGCCACAAAAATTATAAAGCATGCACCATTTCTTCGAATATCAAAGCAAAGAGAGGAGAGAGGAAAAAATGACGACGAACACTTATAACACATAAAAAGTACAAAATTTACCTGGCGATTTTTCACATATTCCAAAAAAGAAGGAACATCAGGAAATCGAAATTTTTCTTCACTTTCAGGGAGAGGCTTTTTCTGGAAGCAAATGATGTCGCCATCTTCAATCTGCGGGAAAAGAGGGAAAGAAAGGGTGTGGGGAATTAGCAAATAAAAAATATAGAACAATACCTTCAAATGCTCAACAGCCCAATATAACAAAAATACCTGGCTCAACTGAAACGAAGCTCTTTTGTCAAGGCGTTCACACATGACAGAAGGCTCAAATTTTATTTCCTGTAGCATTAACAAACAAGAGGATTGCTGTGTTCAATGGATGATGATGCAAAATATATTTGGGTGCCAGTGTGCGTGTGCTGTAATGCACTAATCAGACAAACCTCGAAAAGTTCAATCTCTTCATCAGAAGCAAATCCAGCCAATTCATTTAGTTTTGTCAGGATCTCAATTGGCTTGCTAGAGCTTTTAACAAAAAGCCTACCAACATACCTGGAAACAGAGAATGAATAATGTAGTCAAAAGGTTTGGATGCACGCAAAAACACAAATACGCAAACACATACTCACACACTTAAAAGCACAAAATTACCTAAGCTCTTCTTTATCCGGATCATAAAGCTTGAAGAACAGAAGAATATCTTCTTTACTTTTGTCAGGAGGAGGAACGGGATGTAGATCCTATATATAGAGCATTTAACAATAAATTACAGTCAGAACAGATCGTAGAATCACATTGACGACAGTGGTCAAGGTTATCTAGTAGACCGTTAAACGATACCTGTCCACATTCTATTTCCAAAAACAACTTCAGCTCTGCATTGTGGGCCTTATTAGAAGCTTCTCTCAATACTCCGACCTGTACAGTATCATTATCGGTTTATCAAAAGGTGAATAAATATTTTAGAACTAAAAAAATCAAATGAAATAGCAAATAAAGGATACGTCCCACGAAGTTCATGAAATATTAGAACAAAAGTGAATGTGATTAAAACAAAATCAACCTAGACTGCCACAATGAAATAAGGTAGTGAATAGGCAACCAGACAGCATACAGAGAAAAATCAACAAACGCACAAAAACCACACCATAAAATTGACTTTAGACTGTCATTTTCGACTTCCTAAAGCTGATATGTTTTGACAATGTTCTTATGCTATAAAATTTTCCATTTAAATGCATATGGTAATGATCAAATATGATGTTCATGGATTTGGATCCGGAAAAAAAGAAATTCGGAAAGATGGTGATTGTTTGCTCACAAAAAATTTCTAACGACGAAGATGAATCAAACAAATTAATGGAGTATTTTGTGAACTATAATGAAGGAAAAAAAAAACTAAGTCAAAAGTGGAAAAGAGAGAAATGACCATACAGTAATATAGATGCAGAACTCGCACACAGAAAGATAATAAGAGCGAATAGTCAGAAGAAAGACGAATTTAGGGTGGGTGAAAGAAATCTGTA
Source organism: Fraxinus anomala (assembly GCA_903798345.1). Lineage (NCBI taxonomy): Eukaryota > Viridiplantae > Streptophyta > Magnoliopsida > Lamiales > Oleaceae > Fraxinus > Fraxinus anomala. The sequence continues at coordinate 4,530 of CAIGRN010131251.1, forward strand.
ATTTGATATCAATAATCAATGATAGTTTAAATACAATGAAATCCTAGATTCCCTTTTAAATGTAAAGAACTTTTAATGTATCAAAAACTAATCAAATAAACAAGATTCTAATTAATAAAACTACTGAAATTTAATCTAACTTAAAACTATATCTTCAATCCTAATCTGCTTTAAACGTCTTCCATTCCTATCCTTATTCTCCATCAAATATAGTTCCAGTGTTGTGCAATTACTTGCTTCCAATCAATGGAAGAACTTCGTCACCCCTACGTGGAATATGGCTTATTAGTTGTGATTCTTTTTTCATTTTGTTTTGCCTGGTGGATTAGGAGTGACAGATTTTGAGCGATTACTATGTATTTACTTTTTTTCCAGGTAAGTACTCCATGTCTTCACTTAAGGAGTACAATGCCAATCCACACCAAGATAGAGAAAAGGAAAAAATCACGTGAACAAAATTTTAATTTTCCAAAGGAAAATAAATGGAAGAGTGTTTGATCCCTGTCCTGTGCCATTTTTAAAGCCGTCAATGAGCAACTATGCTCTCAGTGAAGGTCTAAGAAAACTATCAACAGCAAAAAAGTTCAATCTCTAAATGTCAACATGGAAGACAACCTTAAAATAGCATTAGCAAAGATATCATTCATCCTAGCCAAGCTTATTGTTGCCATTTAGGTTGGTTATAAGAAGCGTCTCCCATTTTCTTTATTTATGGTTACAAATTCATTTAAGCACAGTTTATTGCTTCTCTTGAAGAGGTGCACAAAACCCACTCAAAACAGGATGATCTCCACATTTGCCTCTCTTCTCTTTTTTCTTTTTTTCATATTTCCCGCTTGTTTGAGGAAATTATTTTCTTATCTATCAGTAATTCTTGTCCTAAAACCTGAAAATCAATTCTAATTTAGCCACTTTGCAGTATCCAACTTCTCCACAATCATTTGTCTTTGTTCACGGACTGTTTACCCTACACAAAACGTTCTTGCAACTGATTATAAATCAAACATTTAGTCAAACCACCTTTACAATATGTTCTAAACAGCTAAACCTTCTTTAGGTCCATCTCATTGCCAATTATGCTATAATAGTTTGTAAATTGGTGCTCTTTGACTTGCCTAAATCATAAACCAATCATTCTCTCAAAGTTAAGTTGGCATAAGGAATAGGAATCCTTCAACTCAATAAGTGCAAATACTAAAGTTGTGATCAGCACAGATACCATCATCATTTTATTATGTAAAAATATCAATAAGGAGAAGGAAACAGTAAATTACAGTCTGTGCTTCCTCCTGTGGGTTCAATGGACGGTTTGGACGATAAGTATGGTTCTGTCTCTTTGCCCAAATCCAAAAACGCTGAAATTGAACTGGTATACCAAATTCTTTGGAAACCTCCTCCTGTAACAAGCAGAAAGAAATATACATTAAGTTACATTGACATGTATCGAATTGATACAATTATTTAACCCAGACGTGCTGCGGACAATTGACAATCATAAGTGGAAAATGAAATGGAAGTTCGAATAATTAGAATAATGAAATATTTTGTATGCAAGATCATAAAGGACAAAGGAACAGAAAAAATACTGCTTCCCATCCCATATCAAAGCATTAGACATGGCAGGAATCATAAACTGTGATTCCATGTAAGCTTAGTAGCTTACAATGGAAACATGGAGAAATGCAGAGCCAGCCAGAGCAGTTATTAGTTAGGAGAATAAATATAGTGACCGGGATGTGTTTACTAGGGGAAGCGTGGCGGCGGAAGACTTAAATGGGGGGCTGAATCTCCTTTACAAGTTAGATCATTTATACAAGGTCTACAGCGAACCTACTCCTCTCCCCCCATCCGCCAGCGGGCCAACACCAATGCTATAAGAACTATAAATAAAAACCATAAATAATGAGATGAAAAACATGTTGGATTTTAATAATACATTTAACAGGGAAAAAAAAAGAGAGAAAGAGAGAGTTAAAAAAAGGAAAAATTTTGGTTAAGGAGAGGCTGAGCCCTGACACATATCATGTTGTTAGAAGTATCAGTGAGGTCTAGAAAGCCTTAAAGTTTGGTTTTAGTTTTTACATCAATTAAAAGAAACCTGTATTTGTATACTTTTATGGTATGCAATGTTTAAAAAGGCATAATCAGGTACTGAGGCATTTAAATAACTATCATTTATTCATTCAATTTACATTGACCTGCGGTTCGACCCTGATACAACCCTTTGACCCTTGAGCCTTTAACTTTTCCAGGTCAATTTCCACGCCAGGTTTTCAAAACATAGATATTTGGGTTCTCAAGTGCTATGCAACTTTCTCATGGATGTGTTTGTCTAACATATGTTCAGAAAAACAATAATAATAATAATAAAAATAAATCGCTCTACATTTATTACGCAGAAACAAATAAATCCAATCTCAAGTTCCATTTCATTAATAGACAAGCAAGATCACCTTGAAAAGATTAAAAGGCATCTGTTTCTGAACTCGAAAACTACGGACTTTATCGTGATCAACGAGATCAAAAAATATATCCTTCCCAATCTGTTCCCTTAAATCCTCGTCTCGAGCAACCTGCATATGCCAGTAAATTGCTTCAGCGAACCAATGCAGCAGAGATCAAGCTTACATGAGAAAAATGGTCCACTAGGACAACCTTGATAACAGTATAAAGGTGGGCCTGCGCTTTATATCTTCTCTTGTCTTCCTTCTCTTCTTGTTCTTTTTTCAGTCTTATCTGGAATAAGTATAGGATGTGAGGTTTTATGACACAACTCAATACATCAAATAGGATGAAAGAATGAATTCCAGATCTAGAAATTAACAAATTTACCCTAAGATGTTCTGCAATGTCCTTCTCATCCACATCACAGATTATCTTATCCTTGTCACTCACACGTATATACACAAGCATGTAGGCATTTGAGTATTTTGTAAATTTAAATGGAGTATTATTGAAACCAGGATTTGTCTGCGGCAACTGTTGGACAAAATGAATATTAGAGACAGAATAAAAATGGAAGTGCAACAAGATATAAATGTCGGGATCTAACCTCTTCCTCACCACCATACTGCTCCTCTAATGCTCTCTTTGTATCTTCTTTAGTGACCCTCTCATCATCAAATTTGTACCTAAAAGGGAACCACAAACCTCAAAGCAAGCCTCATATGATGTTCAAGTACTTTTAAAACATAATCAAAACTCATATTCTCACATACACCAATAAAAAAATAAACATGTACAGATGGGATGCGTGTGAATGAAGTCCTAAAACAACTAAGACTAAATGAACGAGTCAGCGATTAAAAAAGCATGTCAGCATATAATAATGAAACTTCAGTTGAACACATCTCCCCACCCCGAAGAGTACAAATGTATAATCCTTCACAACAAGAGAAGAGAACATTCACACAGGTAGGGGGAGAGAGAGATTCTTCAGAGTGTGACACGTACCACTGGTCAGAAAGGGTTGGCCTGATGAAAGCATAATAATGTCCACCATGCACCCCACCACTATGAACCAGAACACTGTTGCAAAGGAATAAAACAAGAGAATAAATAGCGGATACTCAAATCAATCAACTCCAGATTGCTCCACATACCTCATAACCAGATTTCCAGATGTATACTCAAATCAATCAATTACAGAGAGCAATATTTCATCTTAAAATTACTAAATTTGATCCACACCTCGTAACCAGATTTCCAGTTGGATACTCCAACTTCCAAGAAAACAAAATCAAATGATTTTAAGAAAATATGTAAACAAATTTTCAACTATTAAGATGGTAAGCAGCGAGAAGATTCAACAGGAAACAAGGATCAGCAAATGCTAAAAAACCAAGAACTACCAATGCAGGTCTCCAGATGCGTGTTGGGGAAGACAATTCGATTGGGGTGGTGTAATAGAGGAGCTCCTCCCATTACACAAAAATCTGTAAAGAGATTTCTTACTCGAGCATTTGTTTTCTTTCTGATCCCTTTCTAATTCAGTGATAGTTTCTTACCCACCTTGCAAGTTCAATGGACACAGACACACATACGAGGGCATATAAATGGTTACATCAGAGAGTAGAGGAGAGGGAGGGGGAGCAAACTACCTATGGAGCATGTAAAGGTTACGTATGCTCCTATCTGCATCAGGCGACAAATATTTACCATTGTCTTTATCAAGGTCAAGTTCCAGAGGAAATTCATAGCGATCATTTATCTGCACCATGAAAGCAATTTTTAGACATTGAATCAAAAGATATACCATAGTACGGAATGATAAATAAATCACATCAATGTCAGGGGCTTTGACAATCACAAGGCGTAAACTCTAAAATGTTAAAAAGAAAAAGATTAGATAAAACTGTATATGCTTCCAGTATATATTTTGGAAAAATCCATTACAGAGAAAATGTACTAGACCGGTGCAAAAAGACAAGTGCTTGACCAACTTTTTACATATAAATCAGAACACGATGAAACTAGATTCTAGGTAAGATTTCACCTTCATCGTCAACAAGTGAACAACCAAAACCAGTTAGAATGCAATATTTTCTTTCTTTTTTACATTAAAAAGCATTAATATCATGAAGCACAAGCACAAATTGGGTATACAACCAAATTGCACAAGCAGTTGAAAAAAGGGGTATATCTCAAAAGGAACATCAAGCGTCCATTCGAAAAGACGTGCCATTTTGGCTAGCTCACGGAAATGAATTACTTTCACTAGAATACCTAGATCAAATCATTAGATTTCATAATATAAAGACATTACACTTTGACTACTCAAAATTGGTTATGATCCTTCTCCCTTGTTTTCTCAGCTTCTGTTTACCCTGAAGGGACTTTACACAGTATCTAAACTAAGAATAATGGCAGGTTTATATCAATGCTCACTCAACATCTGCTTAAGCAGCATCAGTGGTAACATGAGAAAACATTAAATATGAGAACAAACTAGCATTTCCAATTCTGAGCTAATAATCATGTATTCAAAACAAAAAATTACATTCCTAGGACAGAATAACCAATTCTTCAAGGATACTTTAATTTTCTACAGAATCAAACCAATAGCATGTCCTTTTTATCGAACCACTCAATGCTTCTCTCTAGTCTCTCAAACCCTTGACAATGCTCTCAGAATAAAAAAATATGAACCATAAGAATACTCAAAGTTTTAGGCCGATTGGTAGGACATAGAAGAAACTTTCTTCTCCAACATAACATTTTTGTCTTGTCTAGATCAAAGGATGATATTAATGTAATGCATCAGAGCCTCAACTTCAAAATGTTCAAACATTTTTTCTATAAAGTGAAATCCACACGAAAGAATCCTTTCAGATACAACCTCCTATTTCAATAACAAAACAAAGTGAATAATACAAACCAAATTCAATAATAAGAATCGGAGCAATATTCAAGTTAAACTAAACATCCACTCACGCCTAGGAGGTTACGTGATTAACAGTCCATAAAAAGTAGTCACTCTCAATATACACATTGTTCTCAGATGATTATGAAGAAATTTGGACAATGGCAAGGAGATCTCGAAAAAGAAAGATAATGTCGAAGCAAAATGCTTCCCTGCGGAAGCATAGTTAATAAATCTGGCATCAAGTGTACCTAGAAGGCAATCAGAAATAAAGGCACCCAAAAAGGTTGCCATTTCCACATACGAGAAACTTGAAAGGTTATTTTAACAGAAGCTGATTCTTTCCCCTTTTTACTCAATTCTAATTGAGGAAAATCTATTAAGCAGAAGAAACATCAGCTGCCATCCTAGTCATAAAGAAAATAGTGAAAAACGTCAACTCGTGACATTATTACTAAGCAGCTATCTGGTTCGGAAAGTGTCTTTATTATTTATGTTGTTTCAAAAGTACATGACTGACGATAACGCGAGCAAGGATAGAAACAGACAGGGAAAGCCTTATACCTTCAATACATAAAAAAATTACCAATGAGACAATAGAATCACCAACCTTTAATTGGGTATAAAAGAAAATCAATAAAAAATTTAGCCACTGACCTTAACCATTATGTCTCTCATAAAATCATATTCAAAGCGCTTTAGCTGAAGCTGAAGAACTGGAGGGAAGTCGATGAACAAGACCCCCTTCTTGGCATCCTAGGATTACAAAAATAACTCTTTAGAATAATATTCAATGGAGAGAAGATCATTCAAATGAACTGATATGTGCATTACATCATAGACCAAGGAACACACCAAAAAAGACGTATGAGCATTAACAAAGTAACTGAAGTTCATAATATTTACAATTATCAACTTTCTCCACTAGCCTGAAAATTGGGCTTTGACAGAGGAAATGCAACAGAATGTCAAAACTAAGAACCATCAACTAAGAAAAGTATGTTCAAACAGCATAGGAAAGCCTTTCATTGAGTGACCAGAAGAATGGAGTTAACCAGTTCCTATTGCTTCTCAGATTAATCAAGCATTATGACCATAAAAAATGCCCTTTTCCTTATATCAGAAGATTATGTAATGGATCAAAATAGTGTGAACATCTACCCTTCCATGCTGCCAAAAATTAACAAAATGGACAAACAAGATATGAACTCCTCAGATTATTGGTACCAGCAAGCATCCAGCCAGTCAACATTATTTGCTTAACAAAACAAAATTTTGTTGCATCAGATGGAGGTGCACCTTCCAAGGTGCAAATTGTGTTCCAGAATTTTAATAGACTAGCGATATTCTGTAAAACTTGTGTCTAAAGGACAAAAAATACAAAACAACGCTACCCAATAAGCTTAGACGAGAGCATACAGAAACTCAAACATCTTGAAGTTGGAAGATGGAAACTGAAAGTATGAACATGAAATGACACTACACTGCCACGTCATCTCCATGCATTAAGGGGGTGTTTGGTAGGGATTAAAATTAGATTTTTAGTAGATTGTGATAGAAATTTTTGAAATGTGCGGTTGAAAAGCTGTGGGACCTATGAAAGATGTGGTTAATATTGATTGTTTGACTTTGACTTTAATTAAAATCTGATTTTAATTTCTACCAAATAAGCCTTAAATAATTATGCAAAAAAAAGTCCATGACATACCAAATACTAGAGGATATAAATCTACATGAAAGCAAATATTTTTTGTGATCAATTGAAATCCGGTTATTATATAGTTCAAGGAGTAGCATTCAGAAGGGAATGCACAAAAACCAAGCAAGTTTTTTTTTTTTTTTTT
>CAIGRN010131251.1:11830-37435 GCA_903798345.1 Fraxinus anomala
AAATTAATATTACTGTTTTTTTTTTTTTTTTTCGGAGTATGAACCACTTGACCTATCACGACGACTTCGTGCTCTTGTACAGATTGACAGATATGGACTTCTTAGTATTAGAGGACGTTAGTTTGCTTCTCATTTTCTTTCTTAGTATAGGAAGTAGTATTTCCCCATTTATTTCATTCTTTTACAGGTTGCAATGTTTTGCTTTTGGGAGGCCAGATTTAAGCCCCCCTTTCTTGTTGTCGTGAGTTTGATTATATATACAGTCGTGGAATCCTAACCCCTATCAGCCTTCCTTGGTGGAGTTTGAAAACTCACTGATGTTGTGGTGGTGATGTTTTGCTTAAAAAAAAAAGTTTATTTTCAGATTCTAAATAATCGGGAAATAGTTGTCCAACAATGGCATCAGAAAATGGCAAAATGCTTAATTTTGAGAATTAACTTAGGTACTTCATAGATGTTAGTGATTTACTAATTCAAGATCAAAGTAAACTACTTTTACAAACAAACACATGAAGAAAGCAGAACTTGACATTGCATTCTTTGACAAATGTTATCTAAATGGTAGAAATTTGGGTGCCTATAAATTGGTTCTATGGTCAGTCAGGACTAATTCTAAACAAGACAGACTTTTGACCTGAAAACAGGCAATAAATTTATCAAGGACCCCCTGCTCCAGTTTTATCCATGTTAAGGGGTTTCCTTTCCTTTTCTTTTTTCCTATTAGATGGACTTCATCAGACTCTGCTATATATCAAACCAAGTTTTAAAGTGCCACAGAATAAAGCCTCGTGGGACAATCTACACTGTACCAAGCAATCCATAATGCACCAAAAGGGCATGATCGATTTCTTAGATACCACAAGGTTTGTTCAAAAATTTGCTTGCCTAAACCATATTACTGCTATAGATTATTTTATCATAAAATGGGGAAACAAGGTGTGCCTCAAAGTGAGGGGCACACCTTGAGTGCCTCAAGGAGCAAATTACAATGCTATTTTATTGAGGCAGTGCCTCATTGAGGCATGCGCCTCAGGTTTAATGTGAAATTTGAATTATTTTTTTCTTTTTTCCAAGTCCAAAAGTGACTTTCAGATGAAAGAGCCATTTTAAATGGACCCGTATTGCTCTCAGTAAATAACAAAAAACAAAAGAAATGGGCTGACGTAGGATGCTGTGGAACAATTATAGGAAAAAGGAAGGGACAAGAAGAAGAGAAAGAAAGGGGTGCAGCAAAAAAGAGAAGAAGTGATGGCAAGAGGAAATCCATTTATTTCATACATCAAAATTGTTTTTATTACAATGCAAAAGACCATGTTCTATATAAGGAAATACCATAAAAGCTATTAAATCATACTTTAATTGTGTTTCCTAAAATAAGCATCAAAATTGGAAACTACATATAAATAATATCTCTTGTAATATTCCATCATGGGCCCATCAATTGTTTGACTAAACAATAAAAATACCTAAACAACCCCACGCCTTGCCAATCCCCCAGGACCCAAGAAGCTTCTTCCACAAGATTGCAAGGCAACCAGCAGTTCTAAAACTCCAACAGATATTATTTTCCTTTTTTTTCAGCATTTTATCTCCTCTCTCTGTCTCTCTCATTTTAGTTTTTTTATTTCTCAAATTCTTCTTTTTTTGTATTTTTTTAATCATTTTTTTAATAGATTTTTTGGTGTGTTGTGAGGCTTACGCCTCAATCCGCCTTGAAGCGACTCACAAACGCAGAACGCCTCAATTACCCATGTCAGCCTTCTTACATTGCAATAGATCATACCTTACAAAATTAGAAATCACGTAGATAATACTCATCAAAATAAGATACAGTTCAAAAAATAGCACATCCCAGAGGGTGCAAGTTGTAGTTGCCTACAGGTGTAAGGCAGGCCGGGTCATGCAGTCTTTGTATGACCAGCCCAGCCAAGTATGGCAAGCCAAGCAATCAAAAGTCACACAGCAAGTGGGCTGCTTTATTCATAAAATATATATATATATAAAAACTTGAACCCAGATGGGCTGGCCCGCACGGCTAGGCCAGGCAGCCTAAATGTGGGCCTTCACCACTTTACACCCTAAGTTTGCCTTCCTATTGAATGACCCATTATTGCTTTTAATCAGCATCTTGATGTTTCATGAGCACTCCAAATATTTTAAAAGAAAAGAACTATTTGTACGTCTTTTAATGCCTCAACATATTACAAAATGTGGCCCTCACATAAGGGGAACCATAATCCTGAATTACATTTCATCTCTGAATTGTGGAAGTCAGCGAGGTGCAGATCATGACACATGTGAACGGAATATATCAATTAAGAAGACAGAGCTTCATCATCTCCATGTTGAACTTTAGATCATAAGGGATTTGCAAAGTATATATTTCAGTAACGATGGGTAGATGTGTCACATTTGCGAGTCTTCAAGTTACTAAGCCCCTGTTTGGTTTAGCTAAATATCAAATTCTTAGTTGATTTTGATAAAAATTGAAAAAATGTGTGGTTGAAAAGTTGTGGGTCCATGAAATGTGTGATTAAAATGAAATGTTGACTTAAACTTGGATTTTATCAACTTTTTTAATTGAACCAAACAGGTGCTAAATGTTTATTTGATTGTGGTTTTTTACAACTTCTTCAACCACATACTTTGGGAATGAACTTGCAAAAATAAACCCCCCCCCCCCCCACAAATATATATAATAATTAACTAAAAAATGATAAATGTGTCTAATCTTTTAACTTGTTCCTTTGATAAAGTGCTTCAGAATCCAACTGACTATGTAAAATATACCCACCTTCTGAGCTAAGAAAACATAAAGGTCACACAATAGATGGGTAACATTTAACTCTTATAACCCAGAAAAAAAAAGGATATGCACAAATTTAATTCAATTGAAACTTCATTTCAGATCCATTTGCCTCCTCCCATTTAACTCAAATTATTTTTCATTTCACATATCCATCTGACCATAACTTGTCCCCACATCCAGAAGCCCAATTTCACTCCCTCCAATTTCCTAGAAACTCATTTCCCCTCCCCCCTCTCTATCCCAAATTCCCAGAAGCGTCTATTTCTCCCGTCTCTCCCACTTCTGCCCTCTTCACAGCTAACAAACATCTTTCTGCCCACCATTTCTTTGCTGTCTGGACTCTATGTATTTCTTCCACAGACGTGTCCAGATTAAAAAATAAAAATAAAAAATAGGGGCTGTCCGACGTGTGTCTGAGACATGTCGACAATTAGGCTTTGGTGGTGTGTTGGACTGTATCAGGAAAAAGATAGGTTGGTATCACTCAACTCAAGATGATCCTTTTATCTCCATTGAAGATACCACTAAGAGAAAGCACTACAAGTGAGCACACACAAATTATGTCATCCTCTATCAGAGGAGTATCAAACCTGCAAACCATGTTCTTCGGCATGATATTTATTATCTCCTTCAAGACGTTCAACTTCCACGTACTTGTCAAAGGAGGCATAAATATCCTTGCAGCCTTTGACATCCAGTTGAAGGTCTGCCACCACAATTACGAGAATAAGTTCATCTGTCTAACATTAACACATAGAGAACAACTCTGGGAAACAACTAACCATAAAATGATTCTTTTCTGGTAGATTTGAAATCTACATTGATACATTCTATGTAGTTCATGTTGTTCCCTTCGAACAACTTTTGTATCGTCCCCTCAACAACAGTTCCCTGTGCCAATAAAGACATTGAAAATAGGTCATCAATCAATTTATCATAAGATTATATGAGAATCAAGGACATTGCAAAGAAAGGAGAAATGCTGTCAGAACCATACCTTCATCTTGTCTTCAAGCTTTTCACACAAAACTCTATTAAGTTCTTGTACATCATGCTGCATAAAGGAATCATATGTGTCCCATCCAAAAGATTTAGTCAATTCTTTTGTAGCCACACTGGTGTCATTATATTGAAGCTTATAGAATAAACTCTGTAAGGCCAAAGGTATGCTCCCCGAGGGCATATCATTCTCTGTCGTGGGCATATGATACACGGCCTGATACAACACAGTACAAATTAAGGCTTCTTCAATGTTTACCCAATAAATGAACTCGCGAGAAAACTATTTTGCAAATCATGACCAACCTTTCTGAAATAAGGGATGTGGTACAATGTTTGAAGGAGAGAGTTCATGTAACAAGTTGCTCCCTGATTCTTAAGTCCAACATAACCTGTCTCCTTCTTCGAGTCATATGTCAAGTAATCAATGACCTTCCGGACAGCAACATCAGCTTCCACAACACATGTATCATTAACGAGATACCCCTTACTGGGGCCATAAAGCTCACTAAGAGGCATGAAAGAAGTGAAACCCCAATCACTCTCCCTTTGACTGAACTGGTGTTGTGTGTCTGTTGAATCCACAAAATAGAGTTATATATCACAGCATTCGTTATCACAACACTACTTGCATGTTTCATTTGAGTGGAGGGACAGATAAGTTTCAGGTTCCTTCATTTGGTGTTGTGATGCTTATAAGGACAAAAGTGATTACTCGGCAAGATTATTACAATCTTCACTTCAATAACTCCACCAATAGCATGGAAACTTGTAGACAAGGATCTAATTAGTAATCACTGAGCAATATGCATGAAATAATTTTCTAAAAGGGCATATTAAAAATGCAATTCAAGAAAAGGGAAATAATGTAAAAACCACATGTGTATACCTTTTGAAGACTGGTTTTTAGTTAGTCACATAACACCTAACCCTTTCCAACAAACAAGCTGTTTTGAGAAAAGTAATAAGGCATGACAATGGAAAAAAATCTTAATGACAAATAAACCAGTCTATTAATGAGTACAATGGGTCCACTTATATTTTATCCTTCCAGGTTAGTTTGCATCTTTTTTCTTAGGGGATTCAATTGTGGCATTAAAGCACATGGGTCATTGAAATAGGTAAAAAAATAACAAAAAGGTTTTCACAAAAATAATAAAAACAATAACTAACATAGAATATGAAGTGAGTAAAAGTGATACATGGGTGTAAATGAGAAGCAGAAAGCGATTGAGGAAAATCCTTGATGTGAATAAGGGAATAAAAGTGAGCAAGATAGTGTTTTAGCTACAGGAGGAAAATTAAAAATTGGGAGAAGTGCTAGGAGATACCCTTTTTTACTGTATACTTGCTATGGATTTGGTTGACAATAGCCAAGCTAAACTGCGCATATCTAGTCCAACCATATGGCAAGGTTGCTGAATCAGCCACATCTAAATACATTGACAAGTGCTCCACATTGTTTCCTTTCGGAAAAATAAGCACCCGCCTGACCAAGACAATAGAAGTCAAAAAGAAATCATGCATTCTTCATAATGAGGGATAACATAAACAAGAAATTCTCTTCTTAATATGCACCAATTAAAATATCCTTCCTAACACAGTACAAAATGGATTTACCATTTATAACCTCCAACGGCAAAGACCTCAGAATAGAGCTTCTTCGCATTCAAGCGAGAAAAGTTCTCAATCGCCCATGTGAACCGTGATGCTTGTGGCTCATCACTTGCCTGGTTCTCCGTTGACCCAGCATTGTTCGTCGGTGCCACTGGTACACAAATTCAAAACCCAATTCAGTGGCATCAATAAAAATAAAAGAACTTGGCAGATCAAACATTTGATTGCCAAATGTAACTCAGAAACCAATCAATTGAAACAGTACTTCACCGGTATGCACTCATGTTATATCAATAGAGACAAATTTAAGCATCTTGGAGCAAAGGCAAACCTTCCATAGGCTGAGGACTTTCGACTAAAGGCTGAGGACCTTCAACTATATCTGAGTGTGGCACCAGCATCTCTTCGTCTCCCTGTTGCTAAAATACCAAAATAAAAAAAGCGAAAACAATATTCAAGTTAGATCCAGTAAACCCTAGCCTTTTGCCGCTAATAAACCCCAATCATTTCCTCAGTAAGTGAATTGACACAATTGTGCAAACTTCTCAATTCCGCTACTCAAACCTCCCTTTCCATTACCCAAAAACCCTAGTCGATCACAATCCCCCGGTCCCCATGCGCGCGCGCACACACACACACACACACAGAGGCACGGCCAATTGTACACCATAAAACAAAATTAAAAAAATAAATTAAAATGGAAATATAGGTGCATGCATATACAGAGATAAATAGATAACGAAGGAGAGTAGTGAAATTTGAGAAAGAGATGGGAGTTACATCCAAAGGTTGAGGAGCCATCATCGTCATGATTGGAGAAATTACAGCCGTCCGATCGATGAATCACGGAACAATTAATATAATTTGAGAAGAGAAAGAGGAGGGGAGAGAAATATTGAAACAGAGAGACTGCTTCTGGGTTTTCTGTGATTTGGTTCTCGATTGGGATACGTTGGGGATTTAGTATAAAGATTAGGGTATATTACGGGAAACGGTTGCTGTGTGCGATTGTAGTCGGGTTTTCAGATAGCCAATGGTGAAGAACCTGTAGTTTGGTTTTTTTTTTTTTTAATATATATATATATGTATATATATATTTTTTTAATTCTAATTTTCCAAACTTGGACTTCTAGAAAATTTCTTTCGAGTGGCACAAGAAAAAAAATTTCAATTTTGAACAGTCTCTATTTAAATTTGGATGTAACATGAATTCCTTTGTTGAAGTATTAGAAGTATTGAAGAATTCTAATTGAAGTACACGTCAAGAAGAATTCAAGTTTGGAATGTTATTGGAGTCTTATGTCAAATTGAAGTTTTATTTTGACAGTCAATTGGGAGTTGAAAATTTGATATTAGACTTGAAGAAGAGTTTGGAATGGAGAAAATAATTTGAGCAAAAAAAAAACGGGCGATTGCTACGCCGCATGTTTTGTTAGGGGTTTTCCACGTTTTTCATTCCTACTTCATTTTGAACTCGATTTTTTGGCATCCTACTTCATCAACAACTCTACTAAAATGGTTTGGACGTCTCCTACATGTTTCCTATAAATATTAGGTTATTCCATACAATTTATAAGTGTGAGATATATGATTACTAGAATTATAGGATTCATTGTAATCTTCTTCCTTTCTCCATTATTATTAAGTCAAAAAATCTCTTAATTTCTCAGCCATATTCTTGTCTTATTTTATTCTTTTGTTCTTGATCTAATACTTCATTATTTGCCATATAACTTCAACATCTCAATTCGGTGATTGGTTTTACAACAAGTGGTATCAGAGCCTAGGTTCAGCAGTTCCGCAAGAGCACATAGGTTGATTTGTTCGAGGTTTTTGTTTGTGATGGCTTCCATGAAGTATAACATTCCGCTTTTGGATTGGAACACTAGATTTTCGTTATGGCATGTTAAAATGTGTGCGTACTTGCACAGTTGGATTTGGATGATGCATTGTTGGGAATTGACAAGATATCCGCAACTTTGACCGCGAAGGAGAAATTGCGGAAGGATAAGAAGGAATTTTTCATATTCATCTTCATCTATCAAATACTATTCTTCAGGACGTTTTGAAGGAGAATTTAGCAGCTGCTTTATGGTTGAAGTTGGAGCAATTGTGTATGACTAAAAGTTAACAAGCAAGTTGAACTTCAAGCAGCGTTTATACTCTCATTGAATGGCAAAAGGAGGATTATTGAAAGATCACCTGGCTGTATTTAAAGAGCTCATCGCTGATTTTGAAACTTTGGAAGTAGAGTATGATGAAGAAGATTGGCCTTGATCCTATTATTTTTTTACGGCATGTTTGGCTGGATAATCTATACCAAACATGCGCTTCTAAATTATGATTGGATTTTGTTTTGTGTTCTTTTATTTCCCTGCTACTTGATTTCTGCATCCATTTACTTTTACAGTTTTAAGTGAGATATTGTGATAACTTGGAAGGAAGAAAACGATTTTTTTCCTTTACAGGAGGAAAATGGAATTTTTTGTTATGAGATTATAGATTGGGATTTGGTCGATCAATAGAACTTGCTTATTAATATGTTACCCAATTCTTGGATTAAATTTAATTACAGTGATGATAATATTTTGAGCTTTTCCGCTGGAAACCTAATAATGTGGCTTTCCCTTTCATACCAGTGCCCTGAAATAAGTATTTTACGAATCCTTGATATTGTTTTTTAATTCTCTTTTCATTGAAAGTTCTATGCTTGAACTTGAGCCTTGATGTTTTCAAATATTTATTCAACTTTGGTGACGGAAAAGACACAGATCAATGGCATCCGAATCTGATGTGGGAGTAACTGTAAGTGAAAATCAACAGCCACAACCAAAGATACAACTATATCCCACCTCAACAGCTGAAATATCCTCCTTGTGGAAAGGTCTCTGTAAATTTCCCCTTGAAGAGAATGTCAAAGCATTTCGTAGGATTATGTAAGTTCTAACACCTATTAGTTTAAGATTCATTGCCGAAAATAGTATTACACTTTAACATGTTTTTGTATGACTCAGAATTCATCCAAGAATTCTGGTTGATGTGAGCAGTAGATATGTCAACAACTAATATGGGTTACGACACATCGGCCCCCATCATGGTTGCCCCAACTGCGATTCACAAATTGGCACACCGTGAACGTTTTTTTATATTTACTTATAATAATATATTTGATTGAATATTAAACCTAGATTCAAACTTGAGTGTTCTGTTTATTATAGGAGATAATGCAATAGCCAGAACACCTGCTGATGTGACACCATAATGGTAATAATTATTTGTATCCCTCGGTGCTCTTAATTTCAAAAACATATTCATCTGAATTCACATTTCTGGCAGATTTAACAAAATCGTCATCTCTTTGACAACAAGTGTACAAAAAGCGTGAAATATCGGCTCTGATGGTGCAAAGAGCTGAAAGAAATGGGTTCAAGGCTATAATTTTTACTGTTGATGCTCTTAGACTTGGTCGTAAGGAGGCAGACATTAAGAACAAGTGAAATTCAATACCTTTTCCTTCTAGAATTTACTGTTATTATTCTTTTTCTTTTCTTTTTCACTTATATGGAAGAATAGTTTCAAACATTTCCCTGTAGCTTAGTAATCCATGGTAACTTATGCAGGATGATTTCACCTCAGTCGAAGAATTTTGAAGGTTTACTTTCGGAAGAAGTTCGTATTGTTTCGCAGAGTGAAGTTGATGCTGTATGATTATTTTCGTTTTTTTGGGCTCTTCAAATTTGACTTCAAGATATAATTTTTTTCTTCTCTGTTTTTTTGTTAGCAGAATTCATTATTTGATGTGGGTTTTGTTCTTTGTTTCTCCTTAATTTGCGATTGAATGAATTAAATCGTTCCAGTATGTTATGGATTTTGTTTTTGGTTCTTCCTCATTTAAATGTATTTTCATATGTGTTTCTTGTAAACAGATCAAATTTGGAGTTTATGGGAGTGGTCTTTGTTTTCACTTTCATGATTCTATGAAAGAATTGTATTCAATGTATCAATTTAGGCAATATCCACTTATAATTATACTTATCATAATTTTCAAAAGTGCAGGCAATTTGTCAAGTGTGTATATAGTTGTTTAAATGAATCTTCATTTTTAGTTAATTATGGTCTTATCCTTTTATTGATTGATTGTATCGATTATTTGCAGATGGTTACTAAATGAACTCTGAAGATGAAAGGCGGCGTAAAAATTGTGGCCAGATATTTTGAGGTACCAGTTATTCAACAGTAAAGGGGGATTCAGTGTGAACAGGAGGGGCTCAAAAATGAACGGTGATCTGCCTGATTCACTCTTTTAAAGTAAAGGGCATTTTTCAGATTCACTTGTGTTTTTTGTTCCCTAATCTACCTTCTGTTTGTTCCTGTTGATTTTTTTGCCTATTTTTGGCTGCAAAATCTATTGAGTCTCGCTGAAACGGTAAAATTTACGGTTGTTCGAATACAACTTGTTGAGATTTAATTTATTTTGGTGATTTTCATTTCTCTAATATGTGTTGATGATTTTTTGTTGTTTTCTGCTACGAAGTCTAACGGCTTAGTGTGATGGTAAGATTTACTATTCTTTAAACACAAATCTCATTTCCTAATCTGTCTTCCGTTTGTTCTTGTTCATTTTTTGCTGATTTTGAGTTGTTCATTTAATTTGTCTATTTCATTTCATTAGTTTTATTTCTGCTGTTGACGCAACCTGTGCTGTACAAATTAGTTTAGTCGTTTTCTAATATGTGTGTTGTTGATTCTTGTTGGTTTCTTACAGGTTTTGTGCTGTAAAATTTACTTCATTTTTGAATTCTGTTTCCAGCACTTAATATAATAGAAGAAATTGAAAAATGAAAGAAATTAACTAAATTCCTACAACAGGGCATAATGCTCTTGATAAGAGCTATTTAGTTTACAAAGAATTTGAACATATGCAGGTATTTGAGTCTTGAGGTTATAGCTATTACGACACATCATCTACTTTCAATCATATATATTTGTTGGATTTGGAAAGATAGAATTATGATATAATTGATTTGGGAGAAATCTGAATTTTGTATTCAATCTCTTGTAATTAAATTGGATAAGACAGTACAAGGAGCTGTCCTTATTTATACAGCTGAAAGGAATCTTATCCTAACAAAATCATCAACTAAATTATACGCCACTAAGCAAGGAAAAACAAATCTGTACAAAGGAAAAAAAAACAATATAACAAACTTCCTTCTAGACTATTCCATTTGCTGCCTTATCATCAGTCCCTGTTGGCATCTCTTCTTGCTGATTAAGCTCTAGCTGGTTCGTATCCTCTTGCTGACCGGGCTGCAGTTGATCTCCATCTTCTAGTTGCTTTAATAGTCCCCCGTAAGATGGAGAGTAAATATTCATTTCTCCCATCTTGGATAAACAAGAATAGAAACTTTGAGAATTTAAGGCCTTAGTCAGGTATGCGCTAGGAACGTGTTGAGTAATAATTCTTCCATCCTGTATTTTGTCTCGAATCAAATGGCAATCAAGCTCAATGTGCTTGGTCCTTTCATGGAATACCGGATTTGTGGCTATATGGATGGCAGATTTGTTGTCACAGTTTAGGATAGCTGGTTGGGAATGTTCAATGTTTAGATCCTTAAGTAGATATCCAAGTCAGGTAAGTTCACAACAAAGGTTTGCCATTGATCTGTATTCCGCTTCTGCCGAGGATCGAGACACCGCATGTTGTTTCTTTGATTTCCATGATATTAAGGCTTTCCCAAGGAAGACACAATACCCAGTCACTGATCGCCTACTCTCAACACACGCCCCCCCAATCTGAATCACAGTATCCTTCCAGCTGTAGTCTTGATTTTGTAGGATAAAAGAGCCCCTGTCCAGGAGCCCTTTTTATATACCTTATTAGCTTGTGAGCAGTATGTAGATGTGGAATTCTAGGACTTCCCATGAACTGACTTAATAATTGAACTGAGTATGTAAGATTAGGTCTGGTAATTGTCAAGTATAACAATCTTCCTATCAGTCTTCTGTAGAGGGATGGATCAGGTAATAGCTCACCTTCATCCTTGCTGAGTTTAATGTTCTGATCGAGAGGGAATCTTAGCAGGGGTTGAACCTATAGTCCCCGAGTCTGCCAAAATATCTAAGGCATATTTCCTTTGGCATATGTGTAACCCATCCTTGGACCTTGCTACCTCGATTCCCAGAAAGTACTTCAACCTTCCCAGATCCTTGATTTTGAATTTCTCATTGAGAGAAGCTTTGAGTTTGCTGATTGAATCATGACAATTGCCTGCCACTATTATATCATCGACATAGATTAAGATAGCGGTAAAATCATCACCAGTTAGCTTAGTAAATAGGATGTAATCCGCTTTTGATTGAGTGTATCCCTGTTGAACAATAAAGCCAGAGAGTTTTGAATACCATTGGCGTGAAGCTTGCTTCAACCCATACAAGCTCTTGCGTAACTTACATACTTTGTTGCTACTGGTATTAGAGTGACCAGGGGGCAACTCCATGTAGACATCTTCATCTAAATCACCGTGCAAAAATGCATTGTTGATATTAAATTGGCACAGATTCCATCCCTTCATTGCTGTCACTGCCAACAGAGTTCTGATGGTAGTTAACTTTGCCACAGGAGAGAAAGTCTCGTGATGGTCAACTTTACCACTCGATCAGAGGCTTTAAGGTAGCTGAAAATTGCTGAGAAATTGTTGTCGGCGCGTGACTTGCTTGGAAGCAAGGCATTTGCGACCCGGGCTCGGGACTCTGACCCGAACCTTTTTGCAGGCTGAGCAAATCCAAGCCGTGATTGGGGTGGGTGGTAAGGGGAGGGAGAGTAGAGAATGGAGGTTGGTGAGTAAAATGGAGGTGTAAGAGAGAAGGGATTCCCGGGGATTCATGCTTCTGGCCAGCGACACCGTTTGGAGGGAGGCGACGGGTTGTAGAGAGAGAATGGAGGGAGAGAATTAGGGTGTGATGTTGGGTGAAATTAAATTAGTGTTTTGGACTGATTTGCCTTTTTAAAAAAGTCTAGAAGTAAGATTGCAATTTATTTTTTATTTTTCTTTTCATTTCTTTTTTGTTTTATTTATATTTGAGGGTATAATGATCATTTTACGTTAAACATTAGGAAAATGGACGTTTTGCGCAAAAAAAATGAAGGTAGGGACGTTCTGCATCAAGAAACGAAAGGTATGGACGTTTTTCACAAAGACAGGGGTAGGGACGTTTTGCACCAATTACCCTTTAATTTTTTTGATTTCCATGGGTTTTTGTATTTGCTCGTTCCTTTGCCGAAATTGAGTGAATTGATATTGAGAAGGGTTTCTTTTGTGTTTCTTTGGGGCTTCTCTCTGCTTCCATAAGTTGAAATCATCGGTCCAATTGATTTTTTTTTCTTTTTATATAACATCTTTGGACTAGAAACAGAGCAATGACTGTTGGCTATTTTCGTTATTCACTATTATAGCATTGTTTCACTGCTACACTCGTGATTTATATTCTCACCTGATATTTATTGAATAGCGGTGGCAAACGGTCGCGAAATAGCGGCCGCTATACTGCTACTCCACCGTTATTTAAATTCCTAGAAACAACTGCACTTGAAAAGGAAATCAAATTTTCACTACTAAAGGTTTCAACCACTGGTAGGGTTTACATTATTCAAAGTCGCATTATTGATACAACGAAGCATCAAGAAACCTAGCAAATCAGAGAGCTATGAAAGCCCTCGTAAACAACAAAAACACATTACATTATAGCAAACAGTTTTTAGAGCATACAACATCATGAACAAAGCATTGACATTGTATCCGACAATCATCCTTTCCTTTCACAACGAGACAAATTTTTTCTTCCAATAAGAAGTTAGATTGTCGTCTCTGGTTTAACAAAGATGCCAATGGCGTCAAGGTAGTGGCCAGCTCTTCCATGGAATCCAACCACCGTACTTTTATTTATCGGGATGGAGAAAGAAGTTCCAGAACCGGTTCCAAAAGGTCCATAAGTAGCCCTATTTGTAGTAAATGACAGGGATGTTATCGTTAATAAAGAGGCGAAATTTCCATATGTCCCACTTATGGATATCAGGTATTCAGAAGGCCAGTTAATAAGAACCTGCAAATAATGCAAGCAAAATATGTGAACTATAGATATATATATTTTAATTAGTAGTTTATGGACCATAAATGCTTTGTTGTTTACAGTGGGGCAGTGGAATCACCTGCCCCCACAGTAAATCTAGAAATTTGACATTTCGCCCAATTTTTTTCAAGATTTTCAAAAAAGTCATTGTATTATTCAATTTTTGTCCCCACCAATTAAAATTTGGTGTAATTTGCCCCCACAAGTCTTATCTTCTAGCTCTGCCCCTGGGAACAAAATTATTGTTCTAATTTAAAAATTAGACGGGACTGGGACAATCAAAATCTCAGCCCGTCCCATGTATATATCACCAGTGTAGGCAAGCTTAAGACAAGAAAAAGAAAAAAAAAAAAAAAAAATCTTATCATTTTTAATAGAAATTTTTTCTTCCAAAGTAAATTTTAATTTAGTTAAAAAATATTTTGAAAAAATTTAAAATCGTTTTGATAATACAAACGGCGAGAAATTTTCTAAGATAATTTTTTTTCTTTAGAAATATTTTCTATCAAAAAACTTAACACGCCAAAAGGGGAATACTTACAGTTTCCCTGTCACCAATGTCATTAGGGTTGTTGCCTCCGAATGTTCCAGAATCTAAGTCAGTTGTGTCCCGGAAAGATATAGACTTGATGTTTAATCCTACATTGATGACAATCTGATTTATACCTCGATTTGTCGTATAACTCCATGGATTCCCACCTTGGCCTCCCCATGGACCTATTGAAATAGTCCCTTCTATGTCCCTCTGCACCATAACCAATAACCACTATTAATACTGAGTTTTTTTTTTGTTTTTTTTGTGGCTCTAACTGGGTTTCAAACTACCCTGCAAATTAAAAACTTAAAAAAAAAAAAAAAAAAAAAAACTTTACAGGTTTCACATGGATGCCAATTGCATCAAGGTAGTAGCCCCCTCTTCCATGAAATCCAATCACGACCGAACCTTCAATTGGTATGGAGAAAGAAGTGCCGGTAGCATTTCCAAAAGGTCCATATGTGGTAAGATTAGTTATGAATGATAGAGATGTGATCACCTCAAGTCCATTATAATTTCCATATGTCCCAGTTATGGATGTTAGATGCTCTAAATGCCCATCAATCTCAATCTGCACATAAGTTGCATCATAGAATATTGTATATAGTATTAGCTTACCTAAATAAGGAAGAGAAAAAGAGATGCTTCATTTGATTTGCTATCCTATGCAAGCCATAAATGCCATACTCACTTTTCTTTCTTCACCAGTGTCATTAGGATTATTGCCGCCAAATTTTCCATACTCTTGGCCATTGCCGTCTTTAAAAGAGAGGGACTTGATATTGGTTCCTTCGTGAACAATTATCTCTTTTATCCAACTTCCCACACTAGCACTAAATGGATCTCCACCTGGACCACCCCATTGCCCAACTGAAATGCTTCCATGTGAATTTGCCTGCACGAAAACCAATAGTTTTGTTGTTACTAGCCATATGTCTTGAGTCACCTCCATTGCAACACTTGTGCGAATGTCTAAAAAGGATACATGTCTAAGAAATACTAGACGAGACTGTAAAATGTCATAGTCAAATGGCGTACTGATATATAGAAGAGGACGCGTAGCTTAAAAGAAAGCAATATTCATAAAATCCATCTATATTCATCCAAAGAGAAGTGAAATTTTAAGACTCAAAGACGAGGACACATACTTGAAAAGAAAACAAGCAACAATAATAACTAGAATCCTTTCTTAAACAATGCTCCCATTCTAATTAAGAAGGAACAAATGTAATACCATGTTTACTGATAAAATATAGTTGAACGAACTTACTGGTATCACGAAAATACCAAGTGCATCAAGGTAGTAACCACATCTCCCATGGAATCCAACCACGGCGCTATCTGCTATTGGGATAGAGAAAGATTCACTAGAAGCTGTTCCAAAAGGTCCATATGTAGTGAGATTTGTAGTGAACGATAGGGAAGTGATCACTAATAGTCCTTTGTAGCTTCCATAAGTTCCGCTTATAGATTTCAAATACTCTGAAGGCCATTGGATTTCAATCTATACATGACACAATGCATAAAATACAAGGTCAGTAAAATATCCAAGTGCTGCTGATCTATTAATATTTTTATTTTTTATTTTGAAAGGCAGAACTTATTAAAATTATAAAGGGATATAAAGTTTTAAAAAAAAAATTCCATACCGGAGATTATAAAAGATCTAAAAAAATGCTACGAAGTCAGTAATACGAGTTACCCAGATTTTGCCAATCCATCAGCTATGGAGTTAGCCTCCCTGTAAATGTATTAATATATGAATAGCTAAGTCACCTTTTTCTCTTCACCCCTGTCATTAGGGTCGTTGCCCCTGCCACCGAATGTCCCAGAAACCAGGCCACTGGCATCTCTGAAGGAAATGGACTTGATATTTCCTCCTACACGGAGGACTATCTCAGTTATCCCACGGCTTGCCCTGTAACTCCAGTGATCGCCACCTAAACCTCCCCATGGTCCCAATGAAATGATTCCTTCAGAGGATGCCTAGCACAAACCAGTAGTCATCGTCAAAATATAGGTATCTATTAGCATGTGATGAAAATATACCTTAGATAGTTTCATACCATTTGCTTAGATGAATCTGTTGAATGTTGGAATGTATCTGTTCTTTATGTGGTTAATGTAATTGTGTAGGAGGTATATATAGACAGATAGGAG
Source organism: Fraxinus anomala (assembly GCA_903798345.1). NCBI lineage: Eukaryota > Viridiplantae > Streptophyta > Magnoliopsida > Lamiales > Oleaceae > Fraxinus > Fraxinus anomala. The sequence goes on from CAIGRN010131251.1 coordinate 28,081, forward strand.
GTGAAAATTATTACAATTTATGAAAAGTCTAGAAATAGAATATTGTAGGCTTTGGTGAGTCTTAAATTCAGTCCTTATTATTTTTTAAGTATAATTTTATTCAAATTTTTCTTAAAAGGGAATTAAAGAACAGCTTAGATTTTAATGGTAAGGTACTTTCCAAAGAACGAAAGATCCATTCAAAGGTGGAATATAGGTTTTAGAAATATAGTACTCCTTATAATTCGCATATATTAGCCTTGAAGTTGCACTATATGACGATATAGTTTTTGTACGTGTTTTATGAAGGTGTTAAAATTGTTTCACAAGTAGAATTTATGGTCCATGGGTGTACATATTCATTGGCATGGAATATATTGCATGTTCGTGTTGGGAAAATACGTCTGAAATATCACGAGCGGAATATACCAAGATTTCACTATTCACCCTCCCGGATCAACCTTTGCTTAAAATATCAAAGAGAACCAAAAAATTAATAAAAATAGAGAATAATCACAACACAAGGTTTTTATGTGGAAAACTCCTCAATACCGGAGAAAAATCACGGGTCTTCAAAGATAAATACGCTGTGAAAAATTATTACAATCATATAGATACTGATATATTGAAAGTATTTTGTTTTGGCTTGCCATTATCATGAATCAGTACTAGTTGACAGATATTGTTTTGGATTATTTGATTTTTAGGGTTTTGCACACGGGATTCTTGCTGATGTATTAATGGAAAGCATTCATTCAATGAAAGATGCCCCTACATTTATACTGGAAGAAAAACGTGCAATATAAACTTCAATAATGCAATCCAATTAGGACAAGAAACTTTCTTTATTGACCCGATTGGTGATGCCAATACATTGAAGTATTCATTGAATGAAAGATTTGCATCATGGACCACTGCACTATATGACGATGTGGTTTTTGCAAGTATTTTATGAAGGTGTTAAAATATGTCCGAAATCTCACTTGCGGAATATACCGAGATTTCACTATTCACCCTCTCGGTCCCGATCAACCTTTGCATAAAATATCAAAATGAACCAAAGAAATAACAAAAATAGAGAATAATCACAACACAAGGTTTTTACGTGGAAAACTCCTCAATATTGGAGAAAAATCACGGATCTTCAGAGATAAATACACTATGTGAAAAATTATTACAATAACTATCTTAGCCTCGAGCCATTTGCCAGAAATGATCATCAGTGCCTAAATTTGACATCATTAGCAAAGAGTTCTTTAGTTCTCCATAAACTAGTTCGTAATGAGATAGTAAAGGAACTTAGTCTAATTTATCGAACTCTTTTTTTTTTTTAAATTGAATTATCTTGCATTTTATTAATTCTGTATTTATCCACCTTCTGTTACCCATCAAGATGGGGGTGGGGGTGGGGGATAACCATTCTTTGTGATTGTGATTTATCCCACGTCGGATGTATCTAAGAAGCAAGACTCCAAATGGTGATTATAAACAGAAAGGTTCAACACTGAACAACTAATCTTTGCGGTTGGGCAAGGACAGAGCAAGTGAGTTTTTAATCGAGAAACATTTGGAATCGCTTTCCATCTTCTATTAAAGTCTGCATTATTATTTGCATTTTGTAATACTTTTCATTCATATGGAGATTGTTGGAAAACAGTTTATAATTAGGTTGATTTTAGTCAATTTCGACCAAATATTCGAGTAGGTCGCGGTAATCAATTTATGCAGATGAATAGTCAAACATGTTATACTCCATGAGTAGATGATTGTTGTAAATTTGGTTTCGCAAAACCAGAATGAATGAGAGATTATAGCCAAAAAATGCTACTAAAAGTTGAAATACTGGAGAATATATCGGTCGGAATAGGAAAAGTGAGAATTCCCCCTAAAAAACTAGAAAAATTGAAACTATTTTATATTGCTCATATTAAACATTTGGATTTGAACTCCCAATGAATACCGTCAGTCTTTGAAGGGAAGAATGCTTGCGGGTTAACTCCTCAAATAGCTACTGAACTTTTCCAAAAGTTCAAAGTGCAAAAATTGCATGGCCCAAAGGCACAATATTATAGCACGTGTATGGGATAACCCAAAGGAAAATAACATAATTGATATTAAGGAAGACGCAAGCACCACTTTGGCTGAGCAGTAAAGATGTGTGCTTTCTAAGGCTATTTCTAATCTATAGCACCAAATTTGTGCAATTTTCACACTATTTTACAAAGTTATGTAATGTCTAACTCATTACACCAAATGGACCGTATTTCCTTTATTTCTTTATTTTCTAATTCTAAACGATGAATTTGTTTCAAAAATTATTTAAATACAAACTATATTACTACAAAAATTAATAAATTAAATATTACATTTACAATATTGCATTTATTAATAAATTAAAATATTATAATACCACAATTAAAAGAAATATTCCATTTAACATACATGAGTAATTTAATTTAATCTATTCAATAATTATTATTTGTTACTTGATTATTACAATTTACTATAAATAAAAATAAAATTACAGTTAAATCATTAAATAAAAAAAAGATACAGTAAGAATTAAAATTTGTTATAGCATAGAATAAGGAACAAAAAGAAAATTATTAAAAACTCTAAAAACTACATCAATTGAAACTATTCATTACACCAAATTGGTATGTAGATTTGGTATTGGGTTGAAGAAATTTTTGTTGGGAAATATATGTATGAAAGCAGGAAATGGTTGTATGTTGAATAACAAATAAATGTTTAGTTTAACCCACTGGAGTGTAATCAAACTTTATCAAATAAGAAACAAAGAACAAGAAAGTAAAAAGAAGAAGATGAAAATGATCCGAGGCAAGTGAATGTCACTTTCTCCTTAAGACAAAATTGTCTCGTAACAATGGAGTTAATGCCCTAAATAGTAGCTGAACTTTGCCAAAATTTCCCAGGAGATCCCCAAACTTCAAAACTTTCTAGGAGGTCACTGAATTTCAAAACTTCCCTATATAGTCACCGAACTTTGTAAATTGGGACCTCATACATCAATGGTTCCGTGACCCACTAGGAACTTTTCACAAAGTTGAGTGACTATCTAGGAAAGTTTATTTGTTGGGCCTCCCATCGTATCTTTTAGCCTTATCAAAGGCCTCACACTACCACTCCAACTCGAAAGTCCATGCATTATATGAATAATCATACCTAGACTTCATGGACTGCTATTACACTCTGATAAATTAGGAGTGGCTTGTGGCCTTAGTTAACCCACGTGGCAGACAATTTGGGGGCCTACGCCTCACACAATGACCCAAGACGACTCGGTTCAGGGTTGGATTCTCCCCGGTAGCACGAAACTGGGATGACCCCACAGTACACAGACCCCCGATGCAAGAACCGGTCCAGACGAGGCGGTGACAAGATCCTCAACAGATCTTGTGCTACGTGATTGATAAGACAATTCACCGTCGCCGCCGCCATCCTATCTGGTCAAGTCTAAGGTCGCAAGTTAGGCCTTATAGACATGAAAATGGTCTTAGCATTTAGTGCTGTGATTCATTGATGTATATGTCAAGAGAGGTTAGTCATTAGGATAAGGCCACGTGCTATGGGCAGCTTTTCCTTTTAAAGAACAGCTTAGATTTTAATGTTAAGGTATTTTCCAAAGAACGAAAGATCTATTCAAAGGTGGAATATAGGTTTTAGAAATATGTTTGACACCCATTTCGGAGAAGAATAAATTCTGAAATAGTGATTGATGGGAAGAATATGTGGTTAAAAAGTAAGGTGAATTTTTGATTTTATGTGTAATATTATTTTATTGATAGAATGAGTGGTTGAAATGAAGAAAGAGAAAAAAATGAAAATGAGAATGGATGTCAAATAAGAGCATAGTACTCCTTACAATTCGCATATAGTAGCCGTGAAGTTTTCTATTTCAATATATTTTAGAAAAATGTGCAATATAAACTTCAATAATGTAATCCAATAAGGATTATTGACCCAATTGGTGATGCCAATACATTGAAGTATTCATTGAATGAAAGATTCCTCTGCATTTGTACATCAAGGACCACTGCACTAGGATTATTGACCCAATTGGTGATGCCAATACATTGAAGTATTCATTGAATGAAAGATTCCTCTGCATTTGTACATCAAGGACCACTGCACTATTTGACGATATCGTTTTTGTACGTGTTTTATGAAGGTGTTAAAAATTGTTTCACAAGTAGAATTTATGGTCCATGGGTGTACATGCATATTCATTGGCATGGAAAATATTGCCTATTCATGTTGGGAAAATACGTTTGAAATCTCACAAGCGGAATATACCGAGATTTCACTATTCACCCTCCCGATCCCGATCAACCTTTGCATAAAATATCAAAATGAACCAAAGAAATAACAAAAATAGAGAATAATCACAACACAAGGTTTTTATGTGGAAAACTCCTCAATACCGGAGAAAAATCACGGATCTTCAAAGATAAATGCATTGTGAAAAATTATTACAATCGTGACCATTTTGGCTTGCCATTATCATGAATCAGTACTAGTCGACAGATATTGTTTTGGATTATTTGATTTTTAGGGTTTTGCACACGGGATTCTAGCTGCTGTATTAATGGAAAGCATTCATTCAATGAAAGATGCCCCTACATTTATACTGGAAGAAAAACGTGCAATATAAACTTCAATAATGCAATCCAATAAGGACAAGAAACTTTCTTTATTGACCCAATTGGTGATGCCAATACATTGAAGTATTCATTGAATGAAAGATTTGCATCATGGACCACTGCACTATATGACGTTATAGTTTTTGTGTTTTATGAAGGTGTTAAAATACGTCTGAAATCTCACTTGCGGAATATACTGAGATTTCACTATTCACCCTCCCGACCCCCGATCAACCTTTGCATAAAATATCAAAATGAACCAAAGAAATAACAAAAATAGAGAATAATCACAACACAAAATTTTTACGTGGAAAACTCCTCAATACCGGAGAAAAATGACGGATCTTCTGAGATAAATACACTATGTGAAAAATTATTACAATCGTGACCAATCTGGCTTGCCATTATCATGAATCAATACTAGTTGACAGATATTGTTTTGGATTATTTGATTTTTAGGGTTTTGTACACAGGATTCATAAAAACTTTAATAATGCAATCCAATATTAAGAACACGAAACGTTTTTCATGGACCCAATTACTTGATGTCTCTACATTGGCACTATTTTGCAAACCTAATCATTTGTCATAATTTAAAAGGAGAGGCTTGTATTTATCATTATTCTAGATCTAGATGTGGTCCAAAAAGACAAACTGTTCCTGTATGTGAATGAGAAGGATAAACCATTGTTTGAGAAATTACTCCACATGCTTTCTTTTCCTAATTTTTCAGTCTAGGTCTATATATACGTCCCAATACCATTACAGAAACTGCATAGCTTGAGGAGATTCAACACCCAACAGATTCGACTCAGCAAATAGTAAAGCCATTTATCCAAGGTACTTTTCAAGATGTAATATTCTTGTAACACATACGTTGTATTGTTACTTGGTTTATGGTTTCGAGTTCGACAATGTGAAGTTTATTACCTTGTGATGTCTTGCTCTCTCGTGTTCTTTTAATTGTTACTAGTTCTTCTTTTCGGTTATGAATGACATTTAATTAATCTTGATTAGAACTATCATTCACTTCTTTTGTCTTGGCTGTAAATTGCAACTGATTTATCTCATTACACAAAGAATTTGATCAAAGACAATGCCGGTGGAGTTTGAGATGGAGATCAATGTTCAAACCAGCACCAGGGGAGGTTATCGAACTTTCATTGAGAGACTGCGTGTTCGACTTGGAGAGAGATTTTCCCACAATCGTCCTGCACTTGCTATTCAAGAGGAACCACCCACTCGATTCTTCGATTTGGTAATACGAACCAACGATCACTCTGTGAGGTTCAGGTTTCGAATGGATAACCTGTACCTGATTGGCTACCAGATGGAGAACGGACAGTGGTTAGAGTTCAACAACAGTACCGGTGTGCATCTGATTCAAGAACAAAGAACCACCTTCCTAGGCTTCGATGGTAACTACAATAGGTTAGCAAATGTTGCTCGCCTGAATATGGAGCAAATAACAGTTGGCTTCTACAACCTAGGGTACGGTATAAATCAGCTTGCTACATCGACAGCTAGGGAGATTAGGGCACGTTATCTGATTGTTGTGATTATGATGATCTGCGAATCAACCAGACTAATTCCTATATTCGACTATATGGCTACCAATTTTGACAACTCGCGTGGCACTAGCTCTTATGATTACAATGCCGAAAATCGTAACCAAGAAGGCCAAATCCAACCTTGGATTACTGTCTTAGTTCGTGCTTGGGACCCTTTCTCAGGAGCTTTGTTGCGTGCTGATGCTTACCCAGATGAATCGTTTCGACTTCGAAGAAATGTTGTGCAGCTTCCACCAGATAACAGGGAAATAAGAACTATTGCCCAAGCTGCAGAAATACTTGGCATCTTGTTGGGACTTTGCTTCAGGCCCAGTGGACCAGGAAGGTTCCCACGCATGACCTCTGATGAAGGACAATGCTTTTTGGGGCTACCACTTGTGGAAGTTTTCTCGGTGCGCATTGATAACATAGATGAAGAGGATCCCGGGCAACTCTATGGCACAATCACTGTCAACGATGGATTAAATATAGAGTACATCTACAATCGCACAAGCAGCAACCCAGAATCCATCAAGCCAGGTCAAAATGCTTCGCTAACTGGACCATCTCAATCCATTCTTGCCATCGGGAAATTTACCATCAAATTGCTTCTCACTGATAAAGACACATGGCCTTGGGACGATGAAATCATCAATAAAGACATCTCATGGGATTCTTCTGAGATCGGCAATGTGTATGACAAACCCATATTTCAAAAATTAGATGGCAATAATGGTTCGGTGACAGTCAATTATGCAGTGCTGAGAAATGCTGTGGCTGCTAGAATAACCGTTACTCTGGAAGAAGGAGGAGAAAATACAGCCAATGTTTATGGAAAAGTTGATGCTCATTATGACGATTGGAAGGATCCTAATACGACATGTTTGCTGTTCAACAGATCATCTGATGACTACGTTGATGTAAGGCGTTGGCAATACATTCCATTGTTAAGATCTGTTGTTGCAGTGCCACTGAACGGTTCTCTAATAGTTACGGCAAGTTTGTATGATTACGATACATTGTCTGGTGACGATGAGATTGCAAAAGGCGCTGTAGAGTTCCCAGCAGAAATGTCAGGTACAAGCAGCAAGCAAATTCAAGGAGAAGATGGGAATTGGGTAACAGTGACAGTCTATTGGACATGTGAAATCTAATGCAACCACATATGGATATGAATGTGCTTTTGTTGTTTCTTAGTGTTGTTTACGAGGGCTTTCAAAGCTCTCTGATTTCCTAGGTTTCTTGATACTTCGTTGTATCAATAATGCGACTTTGAATAATGTAAACCCTACCAGTGGTTAAATTCCCTTTAGTAGTGAAAATTTGTTGTTTCCAAGGATTTAAATAACGGTGGAGTAGCAGTATAGCGGCCGCTATTTCGCGACCGTTTGCCACCGCTATTCAATAAATATCGGGTGAGAATATAAATCACGAGTGTAGCAGTGAAACAATGCTATAATAGTGAATAACGAAAATAGCCAACAGTCATTGCTCTGTTTCTAGTCCAAAGTTGTTATATAAAAAGAAAAAAAAATCAATTAGACCGATGATTTCAACTTATGGAAGCAGAGAAAAGCCCCAAAGAAACACAAAAGTAACCCTTATCAATATCAAATCACTCAATTTCGGCGAAGGAACGAGTAAATACAAAAATTCAATTTTCATCAATCTGGAGTGTTACGAAAACCTACTTTTCTTTTTAATAAAAGCGGAACTAAACAAATTAAAGACATTCTTTTATTTCAACAATAAATATCAATTAAACACAATATCCAAGTTTCTAAAAATTTCAGACATACTCAAATGATTAATTTACAAACGAGTCCTTGAACAAAGAAAACATTGACAAATAAATTCGGATACATATAGAAAAAAATATACTAAATGGTTATTTGCTTTTTCCTTTGACCTGCTTGGCAACCCACATCACTATTCCGCCACAATTTCATTCGTCCCAGACGAACCTGTAATGAGTAGGGGTGAGTATATGGAAATACTCAGTAGGACACGATTAATGGTGCAATCCCGAATAAAATATTAAACCATGCGTCAAAAATACCATCATATCATATTTTTAGAAATCGGTAAGAGCTCATAATATATCACGTCTTTGGTAACGGATGACCATATCATATCATATCATAACTTTCATAAGCATGAAATTCATCAGCATGAAGAAATAAAATTAAACGGGACAAACCACTTGTACCTCGTAATCCTAACTCGTTCGATAAAAGAAATGATTGGAAGTGAAAACAAGAAATCCACGTTCCCAAAACTCAAATTTTTGCTTGCAGCCACAATAAAACGTNTCAGCATGAAGAAATAAAATTAAACGGGACAAACCACTTGTACCTCGTAATCCTAACTCGTTCGATAAAAGAAATGATTGGAAGTGAAAACAAGAAATCCACGTTCCCAAAACTCAAATTTTTGCTTGCAGCCACAATAAAACGTATCCATGTTCTCCCTTTTCTTTTTCTCTTTAAGGTAAATAAATTGTACTTTGTTTGTATGATATTTAAAGTTGAAAGGAAAAATAACCTAAAAATCTCCAAAATAACGTGTTTTTCCCTTCCAAAAAGCCTCAATCCCGCCCGGTAATCCATACAAATTTAAAAGTTTACTTCCTTTCTCATCAATCAAACAAGGACAAAGTGGCTATCATTACCATTTTCTCAAAATCAAGGCAATTAAATATTATTAAAAATGGAATCAATTGACACCCCTTTTCTCCTACTCACGTGGATGCTTCTAAACTTTATTATTATTATTATTATTATTATTATTATATATACAAAAACCCCATAAAAGAAAACAAATAATAATTTACCAAAACCTACTCTACACGTCTACTCCATTAATTAATTTAAATCAAATAACAATTTAAGACAATATCTTTCAATCACGATGACTTGGCCCTCGTTTATCTGAATTAATATTTTCTCGAGCCTAAAATGTATAATTAATCACGAGCTATCCAACGAGTATAATATTAACGTACTTATTTTTGTTCAATTGAAATCTAATATTTGACCCAAATAAAATTGAATTATCACTTATATCACTTTAGTCCCTAACTTTCCAAAATGTAACATATAGTACAAATAAAATTTTCTATAAATTTTCGGGGTGTTACAATCTCCCCTCCTTAAAATATTT
>CAIGRN010131264.1:0-36848 GCA_903798345.1 Fraxinus anomala
TTTTATTCTATTTATTGGTCAAATGTCAAAGTAGAAATATGGAATAAACAATAGGCCCTTTCCACGTTTTCCTCGAAAATTAAGCCAGAACAGCCCAATAATAAGCTAAAATGGGCTAGCACTAGTGGGAGGTAAGAACATAAATTACATAATCGACACAATCTGTCACTTGTACTAGTGTTAAGTGCTACGAAGCATTATTCTATGTAGCAAGAAGCTGGTCAATGGTGATCGCAATCTTGCTGTCTTTTTTTTTTTTTTATTTTTTTTTTTTTTTTCTAATTATATTTTTTTTTTTTTCTTCTTTTATATTAGGTGAACTTTGAACCAAAAAACAATCAATTAATTTTAAAACACGCAAAGAAAAATTGATAGTATTATATGTTGAACTCTATCTTATATAAAAATGAATAATTAATTATCAATTGCATTAAACTACTATAAGAATCTAGATATTACTTGTACCATCCAAATTTTTTCCATTGAATCTCACAAATATATAAAAGATGATTAATGTTATTTGACATCAATCTATGTAGCATTATGTGATGTGTTCAATTAAATATGAAATTATATAATTCATTTAATTAAAATTATATTATCATTAATACTGCCACCTAGATGGGTGTTAAATGCGAGTGGTACTCAAGATTGATTGCTTCAGAAGAAAAAATAAATAAATGAAATTCCAAAATCTGTTCATATACCAGATTTCCAGGCATAATGCACCTAGAAAACTCCAGGACAATGTAATTCCAGAGAAATAAATCCTCAACCAACAATGTATAGAAAAAAATTATATTGCTGTACAAGACGAAAATAATTAGAAAATTCAATAAACCTTTCTCATTCAAGTTTATATTCATCCTCTTCTTGACTCCCTTGCTCAGAAGAAAACAAACTCTTCACGGATATCAACACGACGTCGTTGAAGCACTCGAATAGTCCACAGCACTTGTTCTTTATCCTCTGGAAAAAAGACCCGCGTTCAACCTCCTCACACGCCGTCATCATCGGCTGTAGGTATGCCCACGCTGCATGCTGCACCAGCGGATCCTTGATTGATATCTCCCGCCAGCTGTCCATCCGAGTCGTTGACAGCGACATAATAGACGGCGACGACGCCGGAAGCACATCCCTCAGGCTAGTGTAACTGAAACACCCATCGTGAGTATCCATATTAAAATTGAGCTTGATTATTATCGCCGATGGCGATGGCGATGGCAATGGCGATGGCTGAGAGGAGGCTTTATGGAAAAATAATCTAGATTAATTGAGAAAAATTCCATATTAGAACTGGCATAAGACTATAGCTATTATTAACCATTCATAATTAGGTCTCCATGTTTAATTGTAACACAATTAATAGATAACTTCCCTTGTTAGAGAGAGAGAGACGGGAGAATTCTCGACTTCTTTTGTATGTGTGACTGTGTGAGAGAGAAAGAATGGGGTCCACGCACAGGGAAAAGGTCATTTTTAGGACGCGTGTAGAGTTGTGGTTCAAGTTGGGCCCAGGTCGCATGGGGTAAATTTGTCCTATAATGTGATGACAGATTAGTTTTTGGGATGATTTGTGAATTGTTTGTGTCAGCATGAACATCTTCTTCGTTTCTGTAGCTTCACAATTAATGTGACACTCACTCAGATGAGCACGTTAGGTGCATGATTGACTCACGCAGCTTATTATTAACAATTAATTTAGCCTTCTTTGATAATGATTTTGATTTAATTCAAAGTTAATTATTAATAACGTCACATTTTATTAAGTTCATGTTTGATTTGAATTAAAATCTCATATTGATGTTAACAATTAATTTTAACCACACATTATATGGGACCCACAACTTTTTAACCACACTTTTCATCAATTTTTATCAAAATTTATTAAAAATCTTATTTTAATGTCTACCAATGCCCCTGTTTGACAATCATTATTTGGAAACTCTTTTTTTACATACTCATTTTCAACCACACATTCACACAATAAAATATTCTGCATGTAAACTCAAAAAATTTTCAAACTTTTTAACCACATATTCTCCTAAAAATCATTATTGAAAATATTGTTTTTGACCAAAAAAATGCCCATCAAACAGGGGGCTAACTTTTATCGAAGAGCTTGTTTTTGCCCTTTTTTTTTTTTTTAAAAAAGAATGCATTTTGGACTAGTAGATTGATGGAGAATGTGTGATTCAAAAATAAGGAAAAATTTTAGATTTGCGTATAATATTATTTTATTAAAGAACGCATGATTGAAAATAAGAGAGAGATATATTTTAGAAATTATAGAAATCAAACAAGAACAAAATCTACTAAAAATCTGATTTTAATTCCTACCAAATAATGGTTAAATAATTTAAGTGTAAAATTATATTTATAAGTATTAAACATAAGGAGTTAATTGTTTCAACACATTGAACTTTGGATAGTGTCATGTATCGTTCATTGTACTTAAACTTGTACCCCATTATTTATTAAATTTTATAACGTTGCACTTCATTACTCACCAAAAAACTCCCGTAAATAACCCTTGCACACTTGGATGACGGAATTCACAGTTGACAGTTAAATGTCATGTCATTTCTCTCGAACACCAACCAAACACGCCTCACCCAAATCAATTGAAAAGAGTGTACAAGTTAAAATATACAAGCCATGTAACTTTTGAAATATAATAGGTATTAGTCTGAGGAAATTCTTTAAGAATTGATTTAACAGATATGTTCAAACTTTCTTAGTGGGTTAAGAAAATGTACTAACAATTTTTTAAACTTTCCCGATCAATTTTAAACATTACATAATGTAGAGGAAATTCAGATCCTACCAGTTGAAGCAAATATTCCAATTTAGCTGAGGCCTTGTGCATTGTTGAAGCTTTCTATATCATATTGACTAAACTTCCAACTTTAAATGCATGTCACTTTCTTGACTATGATGGACACAAAACTCTTTATTCATCACTACTGTTAACTGTTCATTTGCTTCAAGAAATACTAATATTGTTTTTTTCCCTTTGTGTGTTAATTGGAATGTAACTTTTCTGAGTAATGTTATTATTATTTTGTTGGATGTTCTAAAGGAGTAGTTATTTCAACTTGCAATCCTCTTATTGCAGCACTACATTTTCGATAGCTGTATTTGTTGCTTTCTTCAATAGCCTTGCAGAGGCTGGAGTCCCAGCCTTCTTAATGGTACTCTCTTTCTTTATTGTGGTTATTGCTCAAATGCATCATTTGGGATGTATAGTTATTACCATTATAGATATTGATTGTAGTGACGAATAAATAATATGTGACCGATAAATCGATAATTTGTTGAGTGAGTGCCCCTTCACTTTTTATTTTCTTCTCTAGGATAAAGTTTTGTATTATTGAAGAAAGAATTTTTTTTTCATAATTGTCCCTTATTAGTATATAGATAGCAAGTGCATCTTGTAATTGAAATACTGAATGCAGCACATATCATTGGTTGCCTTCGATGCAGAACAAGTCAAATACCAAAAAACAGAAGTGCTATATAGACGAAGCAAATTATTTCAAAGCATAATTTGTCATAAAATATGAAGGAGTTGGGTGGTGTTTCCCAACAATGAGAAGACTGGCTTAAATGTTAAACAAAATTCTATATCACATTTGTTGTTGTAACTATGCATGGAAAAGGTAGAAAAGAAGGAAAAGAACGATATTTTCTGGGAAGATGGATATAACATTTTTCTTTCTTTTTCCTTAAATCCATTGTCAACAACTCTATGAGAATTTCAGTCGAAATGGTGATTCTGATAACGTTGAATTTGGTTATCAATATCATGTATGTTTAGCACATGACAAGTCTCAATATGCATGAAATATTATTTTTACAGAATTTGTACTTTTTCCGCTGCAGTATGTCTTAAAGGCATGCTTCCAGTTCAAAAAGGACCAATTTGCTGATATATGGCTCATTACCTACATTGGAGCAACCGCATCAAATGTAACATCAAACTATTCACTGCTGATTTTTTCCCTATTTTTTATAATAAGTTATTTCCTCATTTCGTTTATTTTGGTCTTCGCTTGTGGCTTCACATATGGACCTATGAAAATTTGAGAAATTGTACAGATGATCTTCATGCCTATATTGGGTTCTATAATAGGAGAGGAGACACTGCTTTCTGTAATGTATACTTTCGTCTCTTTGAATCCCTTTTTTTTTTTTTTTTTTTNTTTTTTTTTTTTTTTTTAATAGGTTGGGATATATACCAAAATGCTCGTTTGATAATTTGTTGTCTGGTTTTGTGCAGATGCTACTTTACAGCATAGCGTGGTCGTCTTGCGTAACTCAGCTATTTCTCATTCAATAATTGGAGTGCAAGTTCAGCTACAAAATTGTGTTCTTGCTGAAAAACACTTTTGTAGTATTGCAATGTATAATTTTCTTCCTTTTTTTGACATCTCCAGGTACCATATATTTCTGCTTGGTTAGGAGTTTTCCTTTTCCTCGCAGGCGAGTGTGAGTTGCATATACGATATTAAGGGCATGCTCTACTAAACTATTTTGATTACGATGTTGATATGCTGACAAATGTATTTTACACTTGTAGATAAGGTGCATTGTTTCAAAACAAGTTGGACCCTCTAAACAGGTAATTTTTCGAAAACACAAGTGACCCATCATTACATATTGAATTTCTCTCTAAAATTGCCGATCCACTTTGCCATCTAATAGGGAATTGCTCAGGGGTGCCTTTTGGGTATAACATCATTTGCAAATGTCATCTCTCCATTAATATATAGCCCTCTTTCAGGTGACTTAAAATTTATGTTGTTGTAATGAAAACTATGTACTGCGAGCTTACACCTGGGCCTTTTCCAACTTTATTTTTGTCTGAGGGAGCTCCATTCCATTTCCCTGTTTTCAGTATTATGTGCATTCGACTTGCTTAGGTGAGGACATTTACTTCACAGGCTAATAGTCTTTAAATGGCAGCAGTTCAAACTGTAATTACTTTGTTAACTGAAATGTACACTAACCACTCGTTTTATATGCAGTTTGTGGGTATTAGCATTGTTGCATATATTTAGATTTCTCTAGAATAACTTGGGAAACAAGAAAAGTTTAGGGGTTAAAATAATATCTAGAATTCATTAGAGATTATTAGGAAGCAAGCAAAATCAAAATATAAAATAATGAAAATATAGAAAATTCTAAAATTCCTTAAGAACCAAGTAAGATAAAATAATAAGAATTTTCTAGAGGGAAGCCACCAACTTTTGTATGCTATAAATAGGGGTTGCCACTCCAATTGTTGGATGTAGAAATCTAAAATAAAAGTTTCCTGCCATTGTAAAATTTTATTTTTCAATAAATTAAATTTTCCTCCTTCAATTATCTTGTCTAATTTAAAATTACTCCATAATATTTTTATCCTACAAAATAAACTTCACATAAACCACCAAATCTTTCCAATCTAATTTACTTATTTCTCCTACCAACTATAAAATATCACCAGTAATATCAGAGCTTCGTTCGATTAATTTTAGGTGTAAACACATACTATAGTTGACGTTTTCTGTTCATCAATTCCTTTCACAACATTTAATGGAGACAACTATGATTTCTGGTCCATTAAAATGAAGACCTACTTTTGTGCGCAAAATTTTGGGATGTCGTCAACGATGGGTATACTAACCCAGATGACATTTCCATTCTAATTGTTGCACAAAAGAATGAACTTAAAGATAATCAACAAAAAGATTTTCTAGCACTACTAGCTCTACAAATGAGCTTGACAGACACATATTTTTTTGAGAATCATGGGAGCTAAAACAGCAAAATAAGTTTGGGATAAACTGAAGGAGGAGCTCTATGACAGTGATAAGGTACGTACTTGTTGTCTTCAAACTTTAAGAAAGAATTTTGAAAATTTAAAAATGAAAGATTATGAAACTGCAAAAGATTAGGGGCCGTTCTTTTCGTGATTCAGTTTTGAGTTTTGAATTCATTTTGTATTTTGTGTTTTGAGTGTTTATTTTGAGAGTGTTGAAAATGTGTTCTTTTTGACATTTTGAAAATACCAAAAACGGATTTTGAAAATTTTGCTTTAAAAATGTGTTCTTTTTGGTATTTTCAAAAATTATTTTCAAAAATTAAAAAATAAAAACGTGTTCTTCCAAACCAAATCTCTCTCTCTCTCTCTCTCTCTCTCTCTTCCCATCCTCTCTGGCGTCTCTCTCCCCCTCTTCTTCCCATCCTCTTCGTCGTCTCTCTCTGTTGTCTCTATCTCTCTCTTCTTCTCCTCCCTTCTCTAAAGCTATAAACGGCAGCCTCAAATACCCCAACAATACACGCACGGGTCTGTGAGGAATGAGCAGCAAAGGTTCATCAATACAACCCTAAATTCATCCATGAATTCAACCAGGTCTGGTCGAAATTGGGCTTGACCCATGGTTGGGCAAGGTGCGTCAGGGGGAGGGGAGGATAGCCCATGTAGTCCGCGACCATGGGTCCATCAGGAGACGTCGGAATCTGCCAGTTTTCGACCCTATAGTGCGGTCTTCACGAATGGTGTAGATTCAGGGATTAATTCAGAATAATGGCATGTTGTTTTGGGTAAATTGGAGCTATGACTAGAGTCGTCGGGGGGTGGCAAATAGATCGGTGGTGGTGCGTGACCTTGCGTGTCGTCGGAGGTGGAGATTTCAGCAGAAGCAATTTGCGCCAGTTCAATTTTTAAGGATGATTTTGGTATATGTTTGGGTAGTAAATGGTATGCAAATCCGGTGGTGGTCGAGGAGGATGACCGGAGCTTAGAGGGTTGGAAAGTGGCTGCTCCATTGTTTTGGCAGAAGAAGGAATTGGAAATGGAAAAGGTTGTTTTCCGTGTTTTGGATTTTTTCGTGGGTTTGGCTTGAAAACGTCCAAAACGACGTTTTTTCGTTTAATGTTTTGTGTACAAAAAATAATTTCATTTTCGAAAACGCATTTTCGAAAATAGGAAAGAGAACGTGTTTTCACTTTTTTGGAAAATCGAAAATAGAAAACGAATCGAAAATGACAAAGAGAACGGCCCCTTATTATTCAAGAATAAATAAAATAGTAAATCAACTAAAATCTTATGAAGATGATGTTTGTGAGAAGAAAGTTGTTGGAAAAATTTTAATTACTTGCACAGAAAAATATGATCTAATTATTACAGCTATTGAGGAGTCTAAAGATATAGATTGCAGAATTAATAGGTTCATTGGAAGCTCGTGAAAAAATATTAGAAAGACGTTATGAAATTAACATAAAAAATGCTTTTCAATCTAAAATTAATACGCGGTTTCAAAAATCTAAAGAATGTGGGAGAAAATTTAAAGAATAAATAAACACAAGGAAAAGAAATTAATGATAATGGCAAGTATCCTCTATGTGAAGTTTGTAAAAGAAAAAGTCATTTGGGGAAGGATTGTTGGTTTAAAGGAAAACCACAGTGTCGTAGCTGTAAAAAATTTGGACATGAAGAAAAATTTTGTCGTTTTAAACAAAATCATCAAACTAATTTCTCTGAAGAAAATGATATAGAAGGAAGTCTATTTTATGCTTCCAACAAGGATATATCTGAAGAGAAATTAGATACATGGCATACAGACAGTGGCGCAGTAATCACATGACGAAAGATGAAAGTACTTTTCTTCAATCTTAATAAAATAAACATAAAAATAAAAATTAGCAACGTAAATTTCATAGAGGCAACAGGCAAATGCACTATTGTTGTTTATACAAAAAAAAAAAAAAGGTAAGAGATACAATTCTCTTGGTCCCTACAATAGATCAAAATCTACTAAGTGTAGGTCAAATGATGGAGAAATGATATACTTTACATTTTGAAGGAGATTCTTGCAAGATCTAAGACAAGAAAGATAAATCCCTTGTAATTGCAAAAGTAAAAAAGCGAGAGAATAACTGCTTCCCAATCCAATGGATATACTCAAGCAATACGGCAATGACGACAGAAGTAGATGAGTCATGGTTGTGGCACATGAGATTTGGACACTTCCACTTCCATGAGTTGAAGATCCTTCAGCAAAAGAGCATGATGAGAGATTTACCTGTAATAAAGGAAATTAAAGAAGTTTGCGAATGATGTTTGCTCGAGAAACAACACCATCAACCATTTCTGTCCGAAAAATCTTAGAGAGCTAAAGAATCATTGGAGCTGATACATACAGATGTATACGGTCCGATGCGTACTCCATCACATGAGCAAAACAGGTTCTTCATTCTCTTTACAGAAGATTACACTAAAATGACAGGTATACTTTTTTGCGCAAGAAATTCCAAGTTTTTATTTTTAAAAAGTTCAAAAGCTATGTCGAAAAGCAAAGTGGTCGCAATATCAAGACAATCAGAAGCGACAGAGGTAAAGAATGCATATCAAATAAATTCAAAAATTTTTTGTGAAAATGAAGGAATGGAGCATCAACTCACCATTGGATATGCACGGGAACAAAATGGAGTGTCAGAAAGAAAGAATAGAACAGTAATTGAGACAGTTAGAGCTATGTTAATGGAGAAAGGTCTTCCCAAAACCTTTTGGGCAGCAGTAGTAAACACTACAATCTATTTATTAAATCGATATCCGACCAAAGCGGTGCAAAACAAAACACCAGTTGAAGCATGGAGCGGACAAAAACCATCAGCAATGCATCTTAGAGTTTTTGGCTACATCTGCTACATACATATTCTACAAGAGAAAAGAGGTAAGCTCGACGAGAAGACAGAACAAGGAATCTTCCTAGATTATAACACTCAATCTAAAGGTTATCGAGTCTATAACCTGAGAACAAAGAAGCTAATTATAAGTCGAGATGTTAAGTTTGATGAAGATGCTGCCTACAGCTAGGAGATTGCTCAAGTAGAAAGAGAAGCTATCAGTATCCTAACACAATCACAAAAATAGGAGGGTGACGTTGAAGAAAACAATCAACCAGAGTTCCCATAGCAATTAATGATAGAAGAACTAGTTGACTCACTAGAATCATTGTCAAGAAAAATATGAAGATTATCATAAATATATCAAAACTGCAACTTGTTGATCGTTGAACCTTAAAACTATGAAGTAGCTTCAAAACAACCAGAATGGAGAAAAGCTATGGACGAAGAAATAAAAATGATTGAGAAAAACGACACTTGGGAGCTTGTAGATCTTCCTCAAGATAAAGAGGTCATAGGAGTTAAGTGGTCTGCAAGATAAAGCTTAATGCTAATGGCTCAATCCAAAAACATAAAGCAAGACTAGTCGTCAAATGATACTCACAACAATTTGGCATCGACTACAATGAGACATTTTCTTTAGTTGCACGTCTTGACACTATAAGGGCGCTATTTGCACTAGTCGCACAGAAGAAATGGAAGATTTACCAACTAGAAGTCAAATCAGCATTTCTTAATGGTTATCTTGAAGAAGAAATTTATGTTGAGCAACCTCAATGGTACGTGGTACAAGGTAAAAAAGATAAAGTTCTCAAATTAAAGAAGTCACTATACGGATTAAAGCAAGCTTCACGAGTGTGGTACAACAGAATAGGCGACTACTTCATTGAGTAAGGATTCAGAAGAAGCCAAAGTGAACCAAATCTATACATGAAAAATCAAGGTACAAACGGTACACTTATAATTTCTCTAAATGTTGATGATCTCATCTATACAGGAAATGATGAAAGTATGATCGAGATATTCAAGAAAGACATGATGAAAACTTTCGAGAGGACTGATATGGGATTGATGCACTACTTTCTTGGAATCAAGATAACTCAATCTGAAGATAGGATCTTCATTGTTTAGAAGAAGTATACTAGTAATCTTATAAAGAAATTCAAGATGGAAGGTTGCAAGACTACATCAACACCTCTGGATAGCAATAAATCACTTAAAAAGGAAGGCGGTACTCCAAAAACAGACAGTTCACAATTTCGAAACATAATGGAAAGTTTACTCTATCTCACTACTACAAGGCCAGACATTATGTATGCAACCACCCTACTTTCAAGATTGATGTAGAATCCAAGTCAAGTTCACTATAGCTACAAAGCGGATACTAAGATACCTCCAAGGAACAAAAGACTATGAATACGATATCAGTCTACGCCTGACTTAAGACTACTTGGGTATACTGATAGTGATTGGGCAAGATCAGTAGATTATATGAAAAGTACATTAGGCTATGCATTCACAATAGGTTCCAGAATATTCTCTTGAGCACCAAAGAAACAGGCAACGGTTGCACAATCATCAGCTGAAGCAGAGTTTATTACAGTAGCAATGACAACGAGCCAACCTACATGTCTAAAGTGCATACTTGAAGATATGTGAGAGCCACAAGATGAAGCTATAGACATTTACTAAGACATCAAGTCTGCAATAACAATGGCCAAGAATCCTGTATTTCATATAAGAACCAAACGCATTGGCATCGAGTATCACTTTACCAGGGTAGCTGAAGCAAACAAATAGATAGAACTCAAACATTGCAAGATTGAAGAATAATTGTAGATATATTTACGAAGGCATTACACAAGCAAAGTTTGAGTTACTACGAGAAATTATTGGAGTTGCCGAAATATGCACCAAGGAGGAGTATTAGCATTGTTGCATATTTCTCGAATTCTCTAGACTAACTTGGGAAACAAGCAAAATCAAAATATAATAAAAAATAGAATTCCTTAAAAACCAAGTAAGATAAAATAATAAGAATTTTCTAAAGACAAGCCACCAACTTTTGTATGCTATAAATAGGGGTTGCCACTTCAACTATTGGGTGTAAAATTCTAAAAGTATTGTTATTGTAAAAGTCTCCTGGAAAATTCTACTTTTCAATAAATTAAGATTTTCTTCTTCAATTACTTTGTTTAATTTAAAATTACTCTTTACTATTTTTATCCTACAAAATATACTTCACATAAACCACTAAACCTTTCCAATCTAATTTACTTATTTCTCCTACCAACTACAAAATATCATAAGTGGGTTTCATTTTGAGTATGGTAATAAAGATTATTCCCCTAATACCAAAAGATAGAGAAGTGCATGGAGGCCTAAACCGCAAGTCGCCCAGCCCCTTCTCTGGTATAAAGTTTCATATACATTGCACATTTAAAAAGAGTGAAAATTGGAATTGTTTATAATGGTTCGACTTCAATGTATTAAGTTTGTATATAAATTATCGCATATACATGCAGTATGAATTTCACTAAATTGATTTGTAAAAAGATTGATGGTAAGATTAGTTTTATTAAGAATCTTATAGTTTTGAAGTGATCCTTTGAAGTCACACTGTTAATTTGAGTGTGAGCCACATTATTTTTTCATTTTCATTTTTCTACTCATTTTCAACCACACATTCTTCAATAAAATAATATTTTCCATCACATCAATAACTTTTCCTTCTTTTTCAACCACACACTCTCCATCAATCTACTATTCCAAAATACATTCTTCCAAAATAATGTGGCTAAAAAACACTCAGATTATTCACTATTGGGCATCAACACATCACAGTATTCTGTCAGGTAGGTATTACAGTCAAAAGCCAAACCACAAACATGACCAAATATGCAAGTGAAAAAATCCCATCAAAATGAGAGGATAAATAAAAGAAAAAGAAGGCAAGATATATGGGAATTGAATACATCAAAAAACATGCTAACAAAAAGAGTATTGAAAAACTGAAGGCACACCCTATATCTTTAAGCTAATCAATGTACTACTACTACATACAGTTTCTGAACTTTTTTTGACAGACCAAGATGGTTGTTCCAACATTCAAATAGAAATGCCTTTATTAGTGGTGGTATCTCCTGATGAACCAATCATAGTTGGTTTAAGTGAGAAGCTATCCCATAACATCTGAGTTCTCCACATTTCCTTCTGCGCTTGTCCTCTGTCTCCTTTGCAGGGAAAACAAGTGCAACAGCAGATCCCGAGTAGAAACACTGTTGTACATCCAGGCAAATGGTTTGGGTCTTTGCTGGAAATAGAAAGTGAAAACTTATCAGCAATACAATTAACAAGATCACTTCATTATTGTCAATTTCACTATCAATAACATCCATCTTTGTCAGTCATCAAAGTCACTACCAATGCCACCGAAATCACTATAATCATCAAACTCACAGATATCATGAATCACCAGAATCAGCACTGTCCATATCATGGTCAATCTCCTCGCATTCACTGGCATCTTCTTCCTCCGCATCATCGAAATCTTCTGAACCATTAATTTCATTATCATGCTCATCAGTATCTCGAAGGAAAATGAAATCGTCACTATTGTGTTCTTCCCCATCGTCCTCTTCTTCCTGCTCATCAGTCTCAACCTCATCATCTTCATCATCAGTAACATAATCATCATCGTCAACATCACTGTCATCGTCATCATAGACACCGAAGGGAGGAAAGAAACCAAACTGATGAGGTATGAAGCTCAGGACCCTATCAACTCTATCCTATTAAGTAAAACACTGGCATAAGAACTTCCTCTTGTGCCATGGAGTTTCTAAACAAATGTCATTGAAAACGACATTTGAAAATGCAGGTTTAATATTAACAATTTATTAGCAAGTTTCACTGATTTGCAATTCTTTGACCAAAGTGCAGTTCCACAGAGAAGGGCGTTATTACATAGTAAGATAACCACATATGAGAATCCACCTAATGTAGAGATATATCGTGAATACTTCAAATATTGGCAGCACACAGAACTCTAGTTGAACGCTAGAGTTGATTTCAAACTGTGAGTAGCCAGGTGTGCATAATCCAAGGATGAAACCTTGCATAAGCATATCCTCACAGCCCTTAATGGAAACATGAATGAACATGGCTTTTTAACTTCTCAAAGTAAACTAAATTAATAGTACAGGTTTATTGAGAAGGCAAACCAAATGATATGACCCCAGATATTTTTCTATTGAGCGCACCATTCCATTTTCCGGTTACTGCATCTTATTTTATATATTATCATGACAAAGTTTCCTAATTTATATATTACCGTGGCAAAGTTTCCACACTACGCTAAATTACATTATTGACACAACATTAAGAATTATGACAAAGGTGGGTTTGCTTTTGAAATCATCACATACCTTTTGAATGTTTGTAGGCAAAGCAGATCTATCAATAGCTTTAGGAATCCATATTTTTATGTCACTCTCTATCCCACTGCTGGCAAGCACCGTATGATGAGGATGAGACTCGATGCAATTCACCACATGCTTATCTGCTTCCATAACACGAATGAGTTCCCCACCCTTCTTCTTCCATAAGAAAATTCGACCACAATCTGATCCACTCATAATATACTCGGAATTCGGCCCAAAGAAGCTCACGCCTTTCACAGTCTCACAGTTTCTATGCCCTTTGTAGGCCTCTGGAGATGCTTTCGTATTGGCATCAATGTCGGATAAAGATGCAACTGAATGATTATCGGGGCTCATATTCCCAGCATCACTGTCATGAAATACTTGAGATGTAGAAGGTGGATCAGGTCCCAGTCCCATATCCCTTGAGAAAAGATAGATGAACTCTTCACCATAAGACACAAGAAGCTCACTCTGTTCGGAGAATGCCACCCCTGTTATTCCCACATCTTAATCATCAACTAAATGCGGGGGACAAAAGAAATCAACAGGTTGGCCAAAATCAGTAGATCCCTCCACTTTACATTTACGTATGTCGAATAACCGAGCGAATTGATCTGATCCCCCAACAGCAAAGAAATTAGGATTTCTTGGATCTATTGCAATTGCATTTAGATAGATGGTGGGCATAAAGCTCTGTCTCTGGATAGGTTGACAGGTAAAAAGTTCAACAGCAGTTCTAGTTCTCAGATCAATCTGTCGAATATACAATGGTGTCACACCATTAGACTTGTAAAGTTTGTGCAGGCAATAGAAAGCTATGAAAAAGATCGATTAGTCAAACAAAATAGATGGCAGATATCAAATCATCAATTGTCATGCAAAATGTGACACGAACTGGTAATGTATTACATCCTGGTTATGAAATTTTTCCAGTGGTCATTAGTCTTTTCAAAAGGAATAAGTAAACAAGTGGACAGCCTATCTGTTGCATGCTCAAGCTTTGCACTAGGATAAAAACTCCATATGCAATAAGTGAATCTTCACAGGGGTTTCAGAAAATAGGAGGGCATACAAGTCCAATGACAACAATGTATTTGTAATGAAAGAAACAGTAACAAAAAATATAATAAAGAAAATTGATAAGAATATATCAACTTACACGCTGAACCATTCCATCTTCACCACAGGTATAAAAAATATGAGGGCTTCCAGGCTCAATGGACAAATTCTGAGTTCGTCCTTGATGTTTTGCAAGCAATTTAGTCTCCACTTCTCCTCGCTCAAGAATCTGAGCATGCCTCACCTATATTTAAGAATTCTCCCCAGAAAGAACATGATCTTCCAAAATTCATAGTTCAAAGAACGGAATAATATACAGCCATAAATAATCCAACTTCTTTTCTCAAATATTTCACATTAGTGACTTGTATCACCAATTCAACTTCAAAACTTTCAGACCAATTCCATTTTTTTAGGGTGCACAATGCTACTCTTTTGATGATACAAGTAAAGTTTCCATGAATTGAACTCAGCTGTCAATAGTTAGAAATCAGGGCAAACAGATTACCTGCCCATCAGCAGCGCAGGTAACAATGCTTCGGTCCTCATTGTAAGGCATGAACTTTGCTTGTAATGCATTATTGTGGTGACCTGAATGAAAAGAGAGTTTAACACGACCAGTTTCCCAATCCCAGAGAATGATCCACCTATCGTCAGAGCCTGATACAAGAGCATCACCATCAGCATTGAAGGTAACTGTGTTCACACAGCCTCAGTGCTTCTCAAGCTTCAGGAGGATATCAAGACGAAGCACAAGATCCTGGTATCAAAAGGCAGCAAAGAAATGTGAGAATATAGAAATCCACATCTGCAAAAGAACCAATTTCCTTATAGCTCGCAACTGAAGATGCCATGAGAAATACTCCGGTTACCAAACTAGAAATTATGTTTTGTTTTGACTTGACATGTTCATTGAGGTTGGAGCTGAAAATCAAATGTGTCGTATAAAATTCCAGTTTTGTCCCTTGATTTGTGACATAAAGTAACATGCAGAACCAAGTCTCAACATTGAAATGTTCAAAATTAAAAGTGAATTGTTATTAAAAATGTTCAAGAATGGATATTTGAAGAAAAAACATTTCATCCAAAAAGGAAAAGAAGTAACTAAGTCGGAATGAAGAGAATATATGGTCGTGTCATTCCCAAAGAAGTACACAACAAAGTCAAATATGTAGGGAATGCTCACTTTTTTCTTTTCTTTTTTTCAGGTTAATAGCAAATTTTCACTACAGATTAGACACTTCACACAAATCACGCACTAACAATGCAACTAAAAAGACAAAATTCGTGTAAATTAGTTCAAATTGAATAAGATAATTTCTAACTCGAATTCTGAGATCCCAATGGAATGCTACCCAATCAACCTCACAATATCAACATACAAAAATAAGCTTTAAAAAACCCATCAATTAAGAATATAGACAAATGCGTGTAAACTAGAGAGAATAAAGAGAAATCAGGTTATATAAATCAAATTTATATTGGTATACACAAGAACTCAGAAATAAGGTAAATAATGGGTTTCTCTGCTTTATAATAAAAAACCTTGGAAGCTGCAAAACGGTGGGCGAAGTTTCGGGTGGATAACGCGCCAACTTCACGTTTCCAAACATCAACCACTGCCGAGTCGAGGCCCGTTCCGACCCTCTTTCTCATCATAATCTCCAAAAAGCAGAAGAAATGTATATATGTATAAACTGAAATTTTATCTTATTAGTAACAGTAATGGCGTATAATAGTCATAATTGTTCCGATTAGAATTTAGTGATAATTGGGGTTTAATCAATCCACATTCTTCAGAAACCTACATGAACGTATTTTCATAAAAGGGACAAAAAATCCAATTGCAAGTACGGATTTTGTTGAAAGAATTTATCGAAAGAGTGGAGGCACGGCCTCGAGGATTTTATGATTTATATTTTTTGAACATTCGAATATGTTCTTGAGTTCAATAAATTAAGCGCAAACGAAGTTAATTAGATATAATATACATCAAAGAAAATTACCCCTTCATTCTTTTCAAGATACGCTCCTTCAATAATATCGATATATACAAACAACTAACCTAAGTTAAAAAATTTAACAATAAAGCTAGACTACTTTAGAGAAGTTGTAAACCAAATAACCACACATATAACCATCGTCTTATGTGATCCTTGAAATCTCTCTAGTAATCAATAAGACAAGCTTAATTACTTGCAAAGCAGCTAAAAATTGTATCTTATACATAATACAACTTACCACCATGCAAATAGAAATATACTTCTCTTTGTCCTTGGAGAATTCCAGTAGACACATTTGTTGAGTATATCACAAGTGCATCAATCACACCTAGAATTATTGTTGATCTACGGAACAAAATTAATATTAGTATAATTATACATCAAGAAAAAAAAAATGCAATTGAACACTATTGTAACACAACATTGACAAATGGAGCTCGCAAAACTACTTTTCTGAAACATCATTTAACTAACTCCTGAATATTCTTATAAATAAATGATGACCACNTTTCAGAATCAATAAAATACCAATTGAAAAAAGAAAAAAAAAAAACAATTTTTTGTAAAAGAATTACAAACAATGACACTCAGTCTTAAATAATATCTCAGCATATGAACCAATTAAAATCAATAGCATTTCACAAACAAACAAAAGATGGAAATTGTCTTATGGTGCAAATTGATAGTATTTCAAAGCGTACAACAAAATCATTTATGCCTCATAATTAGTTAGGTTAGCTAGGCGTGATCAATGTATCTATATACCTCAACTCATCAAACCTGAGCAAGGATTTATTATTTTTCAATATGACATAAGTGAACTTGTTGATGTAACCTTCAAAAAAAAATAATGTTGTTTTAACAAAAAAATCTTTACAAAAAATCTAATAATTGTATGTTCAGAATTGATCTTATTACAGATAAAGAATCTGGAAAAACTATCAATAAATTAATATTTCCAAACTAAACTATAAATACTTCTAATAGAATAACAAATGGAATTCAAAGCAAGTAGATAAAAAAACACGATTAGATATATGATAGCGTTAAAAAGTCTCCAAGAATTCAAGTAGATTAGGTTAGTAAAACAATAAAAAATCATGAATTCAATTGAAAAGATAAAATATTGAATTGGTAAACAACTAAACATTACGTGATAAAATATTGAATTGGTAAACAACTAAACATTACGTGCAATATTATATTTACAGATTTTGATCTCAACTCCATTTCCTCCTATTGCATCTTCTCTGGTTCATCTATTGCCGATAAAGAAAATAGAGTCGGTTGGTCTTGAGAAGATCCATGGGCATGGTAGTTTGTAATGTCATAATTTGAGTATTATTTAATTTAAGTAAAAAAGTAAATTTATATTGAGACTGGATATGCAATTTGCGGTAGAGTAAGGTGTTATAATAATAAATGCATAATTACATGTTTAGTAAAATGTTGACAAGAAGTTTCAATTTCTGCTCTATTACCAAAATTTCCGTAGAAAAATGAGTTTTCCACCAAAACATCAAAAGAACGTACTACTTCTTTAGACAATATCTACACTTTCAAATAAACATATATGAGATAGATGCATAGAAATATGTATGTTGTGCTTCATTTTCATGTATTTTGGGATATCCCACAACAATACCTGACCAATCATCTTGTGCTTAAGAACCTTCTCTTTATCAACAATCTTGATGGCCACACTTACAAACCACTTAATGCCCATTAATAGTCTTTATGGGTTCAATCAATGAAGCTTTTGCACACTTCCAGTTTTATAAATAAAAAAAAAAAGCAGAACCTTTTGGTTTCCTAGTCTTCTTATCAGACCTTAGAACTAACATTTGGGCAATTTAGAGGTAACTTCTACTATGACAAACTATATAAACAAATGGAGGATGAGAAAGCTTCCCATAATCCTACGCTTGAACATCTTGATATGTTAATATTTCAGTTTCACAAAAGAACTACCGATAATCATTGCAAGATAAATTCACTTCTACTGAAAAAAAAATTTTAATTAAGTCAATAAGAATAACAAACGATGTAGAGTCGTTTAGCACTTTCCAATATAATAATGAAGCAAATAGGTCAATAGAAAATTACAAATGAAAGAGAAGATTTATACAAGAATAACTTCACAGCAACTAATAAGTACATGTACCTTCACAGTACGCCAATGATCCAAACATTTTCTGTGAACATATTTGGATGTGCCTTTGCACTTGCAAGGAGTAATAAAATCCCTACTAGATAAAGAACAAAAATTAAAAAACGGAGAACCATTCTAATTAACATATGTCAAAACTAAAATAAGATATGGTTTACTGTCAATCAACATGTTTGCTTCATACATTGATGCCAACATTTAAAGAACCTTTTAAACCATAAAATTTCAGGTCAATGAATATTTATATAATAAGAACAAGAAAAATACGATGATATTGGATTGCAAGGTGAACATAAATCACATTAGGTCCTCAAAGTAAGCAAATACTCTTCTAGTTATTCTAGAAAAGAATCGTAGATTTGCAAACCCAATCTCTTGCTATTTCAATGCTGAAACGGTTAAACAAATTCCAACTTTCCTTATGCAGGATTATAAATTTTACAAATTAGTAACATGGGAAACATTTGAACCCCATACCACTTATGTAATAGTTTCCACGCATAAAAAACTACAAAATTACCATTTTTTTTCCTCTTCAAAACTTGTTGAATGATAAAGAAAACCTATTGATTAAACCATTTTTTTCTTGAAACCCAAAAAAATGCACGTCAAAGAGAAATTTTAATGAATTTGAGGCAAATTGTTTGTAAAATTAACAATGATCCTTGAAATGCTAAATACCCAGAAATTTTACACAGAATTGCCATATAAACCTTATAGCTCCTTCCTCAATCTCACGATACATGGAAAATATCCCCAACAATAGCTTAGAGAAAATCTCAAATGGCACATTCCCAACATAAATCTTCATCAACGCCAAATGAGCAATACATACCTTTTGATATGGAGGAATTGAAATTGATCATCTACGCAGGAAAATCCACATTCGACAAGTTGGAAATAAGGGAAAATCGATAGAGCCAACGTTGGGAATTGAAGCCCCATCTTCCGCAGTCGACTAAACCATAATAAACAGAGAAGAAATTAAACAAGAAATAGAAAGGAGACAAGAAGAAAGGACAAGTCTCGTACAATATGAATGATTGTGTGGAGAATGGAGCAAAGAGGGAGGTTGTGTAAACAAATAGATTAAGACTGTGAGAAGAAAAATGCGTCATGCTTGAGAAAGCTAAAAATAAAAAAATAAAACTGTTATAACACTAAATGTGTGTTTGAACCACATTATTTTGGAAGAATATATTTTGGAATAGTAGATTGATGGAGAATGTATGGTTGAAAAAGAAAGAAAAGTTATTGATGTGATGAAAAATATTATTTTATTGAAGAATGTGTGGTTAAAAATAAGTAGAAGAATAAAAATAAAAATTTTAATGTAGCTCGAACTGATGTGTGATTGAAAAAGAAGGAAAAATTATTGATGTGATGGAAAATATGATATCATTGAATAATGTGTAGTTGAAAATGAGTAGAAGAATGAGAATGAAAATTTTAATGTGAATCAAACATGAGCTAAATATATGATGTCAACATGACATCATTGATGATGCCCTATGAATAGTAACCTACTTTGCTCTTTTATATATTGTAGGGATATGCAAAAGTGGAAATTAGCCCTTTTGTGCCCCATTATTTGGCCAATAAATAATAATGTATTTTTGAATAGTAAATTAATGAAGAATGTGTGGTTAAAAAATAAGAAAAAATTTTAAATTTACATGTAATATTATTTTATTAAAAATGTGTGGTTGAAAAGAAGAAAAAATATATTTTGAAAATAATGAAGTTCAATGGCTAGACGAAGACATGTTTTAAATATCATAATTCAAAAATCTATCCATAAATCATGTGATAATTCAATTATTAATATTAATAATAATATTATAAAATCTACCCTAACCCAACCCAACCCAACCCAACCCAACCCAACCCAATGTCATCCCAAACCCTAAAAATAATTATCTCCATCTTCTCACTCTCTCCACCTAACCCACACCCCTTAATTAGGCGCCGTCGTCATCGCACCCACCATCTTTCACAGTCGAAGACACCATGAGCTCACAGTAAAGAGCACATCGCTTCATCTCTATGAGCGCCACCTCACAGCGGTGCTTCTAGTAAAGAGCATCGTTGTGAGGCGACCTCACATTTGGTTAGTTTTTTTGATTGTTTTGGTCATTGATGATTTGCTTGGTTGTTTTGGTTGTTGGGGTTGATAGAGGTGGTTGTCTGATAGTGGTGGTTGGTGATTTGCAAATTATGGTGTTGGTGTTGGTGAGGTTGTGGTTGTGGTTACTCACAATTTGTTCAAAGGTGTCGTTGTGCGTTGGTCATAGATCAATGTCCACAAGTCATAAATCAATTAAATTTTGTTACGGATCAATATCCATAAGTCACAGATCAATTAAATTAATTTCTATATGTCACATATCACTGATTTATGGTTACATGTCATATTGTATAGGTCAAAGATTAATATTAATTGGTCACAGATCATTGTCACATGTCTTTGTGCACTAATAATAGATCACATATTCAAATTCGTAAGTCACAATTCATATGTTACGGGTCACAAGTAATATTTCACAGGTCACACATCATTTTGTATAGGTAACACATCAATATATACAAGTCACAAATTCAAGTGAATTAGTCACAAGCCATTAGATCAATATTATATGTAACAGATCAATGTTCAAAGATCATAGATCTAAGAAAACTGGTCACATGCCGTTGGATCAACCTCACATGTAATAGTTTATATGCAGTTTAAATCATACAGCCAAAAATCCGCTAATAGAAGATCAATTAGATAATCCGTCAATTCTTGTTGATGTTTTATTAAATTAAAAAACAAAAAAGTTGTTACCTTTTGAGATGTTGTACTCATGCATCTCAAATTGGCGCATTTATCCAAACAAGCCGAGTGGATGCCGATGACTTGAGAGGGTATGTCGATGGGGTGGACGCCTCGGCGAGTAGATGCCGATGACTGTAAGAGGAGATGGTCAGGGGTGGAATTCGGTGACTGTGGCTGAACCGGAAAGATTGGAGTTGGATGAGAATAATTTTATATTTAATTTTATTAATTATCACCTGAGTTTTGAGTTTCTAGACTTTTTTTTTTCTCTTAAAATTGAATTGGGGTATACTTAAGTCCTGGTATACGAATTTTTTCCTATTGAGGAAATTGAAAGTTATCGTCATAGTATATCAGAATTTTTGAAGGCAACAATCACAAATTGAAGTGATAGTAATCATCTCGGAGTAGATCTGAAGGGGTTCGAAGTCATAATTGGTGGTGAATAACATTATATTATTGTTGTATCTTCCTATATTTGAATTTATGAAACAGTGTTATAGCTCCAATCATGAGTTGTTGTGACGAAAGATGAAAAGCTCCATTGGCCTATAAACAATGAGTTGGTGTGATGGAAAGCACAAAGATCCATTTGTTACCCGTGATATTGATCCAAATGGCCCGTGACCAGTTCTCTGTGATATGTGACATGTTGATGTGGATCTGTGACATATGCACTATGGCATGTGACTTGTGAACCTTTAAATGTGACTTGTAAATTATAACATGTGATATTGATCCAATGACTGTGATCAGTTCTTTTAGATCTGTAACATATGCACTATGGCACGAAACATATGAACTGTTATATGTGATGTGTAAACTGCTACATGTGATATTAATCTATGGCATGTGACCAGTTCTTTTGGATTTGTGACTTGCGGGCATTGATCTGTTACCGATGTGATATGACATGTGACTTGTGAACTATCTTGTGATCTATAACATATGAAATGTGACATGTGAACTTGAATCTATAACATGTTATCAGGGCATAACGACATGTGACATCTGATCAGAATTTTTGAAGTAACGGTCATAAATTGAGGTGATAATACAAGTAACAAATTGAGAATGGTAATCATTTTGGAGTAGATTTAAAGGGTTTCGAAGTCACAATTGATGGCGAATAACATTTTATTGTTGTTGTATCTTCCTCATTTTGAATTTAGGAAACAATGTTATGCAAAATCTAATCTAATTGGGACCCACTATATTCCATGTGGTCCGGCCCACTACTCATATAAACCCTTTTTTTTTAAACAAGCTTGTGAAATAAATTAATTGAGTTCTAATTCAATTTCATGGTCCTTAGGTTATTGTGCCCTTGTTTGATGGTCATTATAAAAAGAAATTGGGAGAACATAATATTTTAAATAGTGAATTTTTTTAGAGAATGTGGGATTAAAAACGATTTTGAATTTACGTGTAAAATATTTTATTGTGTGAATATGTGATTGAAAATGAATATAAAAAATAAAGAGTTTTGGAATAAAAAGAGTCAAACAATGACTATATTGATTTCACTTTCACATGAAACTCCATTACAATATGCTCGTATAAAACCTTTCAACAGCTAAATATCGAGCCAATAAATAAATTCATATTTAAGAGACCATTTCGTCAATTTACAAACTCTCACATATTATAAAGCAAAAGCTAGCAGAAAGGATTGTGCAAAATAGAAATTTAATAATGGATTATACCAAGTATTGTATAGTATTAAAGAATAAACTAAAATCTTATTTTATAGTACTGTCCAGTGAACATACTATAAAAGACATCCAACAATTTTCACTCAATTGCCTCGAGTCCAAGTCGAAGGATGCCGGCTAGCATTTAAAGGAGGCATGGATCGAATGTTGATGTCAAGAGGGTACAATCGATATTCAATGTCGAGTTCTTTGAAAATTTTAACCATTTCGTCAGCCAAAAGGGCTCTCCTTTGCCACTTTTCTCCCATATCCTGGTGGTTCATTCTGTGTCTTATCCACACCGATAGTTTCAGTTTGTGCAAATCTTCGATATTCATCAACACCACTGATGGTGATGGGTACCAATGATCTTTCTTGTTCTCAATATAACTGCAGTTTACAGCCATCGAACATGTTTAGCCAATGATGACTTAAAAACTTAGCATACTGCTTAAAATAAAACTGAATCACAGAGCCATTTTGTACACAAATTCAAAAAGTAAAAGTAAGTGGCAGTAACACTTACTTCACTACTCTTTGCTTCATGATAGCAATTTTCTCCGCTGGTGTAGCAATATGCACATAGAAATCAATGGTATCGCCCATATCAGGACTGCGATAGAAGTTGTTGATAGGTTTGGTTGCAAGAGTACTGTTTGGATATAAAACTTTCAGATTGTCGAATCTCAAAAAGACTGTAGTTAAGATGTTCATTTCTTCCACAATCATCTGAAATATGTCAGATTAAAGATATTGAATTGAAAATGTCCTAATCATGGTAACTGGAAACCAAAGATAATTATGGGTATACCTGAACTCCGTCCACCTCACACCGATCACCCACGTCGAAAGGATGCATTACAAATACAAATATAATAGCTTCAAATATTGTCTTGCATGTGTTACCAAATATAAATGCCACCACGACTATTTGAGAGCTTACAAAGAGCAGAAACCTGCTCGTTGCAATTCCCAGTATTATGAGAGAAATGATCAAGATGATGATACCAACTAAGACATTCACCATTTGGTGTAGCTTTTTGACTGCTGTTTTTGTATCATTAAGTGTCAAGGCAAGCGCTCTTCGCTCTCTGAATGCATTAACCTAAAGAAACAGGCATAAACACAATGTTACATCACCCTCTTTAGAGCTCTGTTCAAGAAAATGCTCAAGGAAATGTACAAACCAAAATTTTGAGATAATGTGATCAACGACTCAGCACGTACCACCCAGTTTTTCAGGCACACTTTGCTGATTTTTTCTTTTTCGGGTGATCCTTCCACAAGGTTCATGGTTTTCAAAGCCTCCTCTTCTCGCAAGAAACGCATCAAGTCCCCAAGGTAGATGAACCTGTCAGGACACAAAATTATATGATCTGTGTACTTTATTGTATTACCACAAATCCAAAAGGACAATCAATTGTACTTGATATGACAATTATGTGTGAATCTAGTTTTGGATCAAGCATCAGAGCCGAGAAGTGACCGGTCCCATACAATATGGAAAACTAGGATCAGTGAAACTCAAATTAAATCTGCATTTTACGTTAGATTTTACTATCTTTGGCAAAATTAGAACACAAATTTACGAAGGTGGTGATGTAAAGACTTACTTGGCCCTAGGTTGAGCCACATTCCTGAATATCTTCCTTGCTGCACATTTGGCCTCTCGCTCACTCCCAATCTGGGTTGAAGCTTCATCGCCTTGTGAGTTATCGATAACTTGCTCATCCAAAGTGGAGAGAACCCCATTCCTGACTATATTCATCAACCTTTTCATATTCCAAGCCGAAACATTCTTGGGATTTAATTTGTGCAAGTGATCAATCGATATGCCCTGATCATCTTGATTAGTCTTAGGTAACTGTCCAGATATCTTGAAGCTTACTTCTCCCCCGCCACCAATTTTTGGTGGTAATCCTCCACCTCTTGCGCTCATCATATTACCACTCCTAGGATCCTGAAAAGCATGTGCTTTGAGTTCCGGAGGCAGAGTCACCCCTGCATTCTGAAGGCGCCAAATCTCTGCCATAGTCCTCTCCTCTTCCTCCTTGTGGTTCTGTAACTCAATCAAAGGTGGCCCTGACAACTTCTCAATTACAAATTGATTGAACAATGATTCCTGAATTCTGTCAAAAAAAGTGCTGACATGAAATGAAGATGCAAGAACTTTAACCATAAGGGTTTTCACTAGCCATAATAATGTTCCCACCAACATACACACCATCAACTTGTTAACATATCTAAGGAACTCATTATTCCCTTCAACCTTCTTATCAAACATATAATGCCAAGCAAGTAAAACCAATCCAAGCCAAATGCAATTCTGAACAGCCTTCCTAATTCCATAAACGAAATATAAAATCCGTTTTCGCATAAAAAAATTCCTCTCGATAAAGAAAACAACTATCCTAATAGCCCATCCTGACACCAGTCTCCCACAAATTAAAACAAGAACCAATACCTCCCACTTCCACAGTCTAAATCCTCTAAGTTGTTTACTTTTCCACTTTGAAATTGACAGAGTACAACATAAGGCTGTCACAATCAAAATAAGACTAATCCATTGTGCCAAAGTTAGTGCATCACGCTTTGCCTTTTTATACTCATCAGGAAAATCTTCATCAAACAATGGATCCTCCTCTTCTTCCTCTGCTGGTTTTGACATCATCCCAGATACCCTTCCCGGTAACCCGGAACGAAGTGGACCGGATTTTATCTTCGCAGACCTTCTCTCGGGTACCACAGGCGGGTCCATCAATCTCGACTTCGTCTTCAACCTTCCCAACACACTAGCCCTCCTCTGAATCGAGGTGCATGTCAAAACCTGACCCTCATCACCAATGCCATTATGAACACTACCTTCCATGTTCGTCAAAGCCCTCCTATTATGAAGTTTTTGATTCTCGTGTTCATCATCATCATCATCTTCTTCTTCGGAAGAAGAATCATCCTCATCTCTAGTTTGTTTTTGTTTATCACGCACGATATCAACCACATCACTACTAGTATTGTTATTCATAGAAGGAGATTGATATGAAACCTTCAAATCCTTGGACATTGAAAAACGAGGATTAATATTGGTATTATCAATAATGCTGGTTTTACGATAATCATGTCGTAATTCATCCATTTCCAATTCCACATCCAATGACAATTCTCCGCCAGTAGCCCGTTGCTTATTCAAGAATTGGCCAATCAATTTGGAGGGTGGATCTTCAACCACGTCCCTGCCATCCCCACGTTGAAAATCGAATGACCCTTTTTGCATGCTGCTATTCCCTTCGTCTCCCCAGAAATCTAAGCTTGATTCCCGCCGAATAGTGCTATTATTGTTGGGGGCGGTGTTTCGATCTCCGCCATCAATTTTCAATATGATTTCCCGGCGGTCGGCGAAATCGATGGGCGATAGAGACTTACGGTGGGTGTTTACGGTGCGTGAATCACGTTGATGATCGGAGAGAATAGGCTGTTGCTCGGCATTTGTATCTTCTTCTGAATTACCTACGGAAATTCTTCTTGTGTGCTTGTACGAACCGTGGGATTTAAATGATTTTTTAAACGAAGATGAAAAATCCATTTCTAAATCAAGAATAAGAATTGTATTATATATTTTGTGTCACCTTTGAATGGAAAAAAAATAAGCATCGGTTACAGAATTTTTCTCTACGGGCTTTTAATAAGGTAACATAATAATATTGAGTTTGTAGGTTGGATACGCGGTAATAGAATGTGATTAAATTGGGAGAGAAAAATGGAAAGCTGTTAATTAATTTGGGTTAGCTGCCAGAAGCTTGCCGCTGAAATATTTTACTTGCATCGCAAAGCTTTAGGGGTTTAAAAGAAAGAATAAAGCTGCTTTGACATTCATTTTTAACGGGACATTCGTGTAAAAAATATGGCCATTGATTTAAATAAATATTATTAAAATAAATGGCCATACACAAACCCTAATATTTTTGCTTTAAAGTATCTTTAAAACATCCCAAAACTCCTACTTTCTGAAGAAAAACACCATTCAAACCATTAATACTTGGGAGGAAATCGTGTAAAAAGTCGTATTCCTAGAAATAAAATCATTATTGCCACTAACGGTTTGGATTGAGTTTATAGTAAATCACGTTAAATAGTACTCCTTTTATCCTATTTATATAAGCTAATTTTATTTTTCACACGGATTAAGAAATCTTATTTAATATTATTGAAAAAAGTAATTTTTGCCAAAAATTTTCCTAATTTATTCTTATTTAATTAACAACTAGTAGCAGTGACGAATGTAGACATTTTGAGTCAAGGAAGCACAATTAAACTTTCAAAAAATATGTGAAAAAATTAAAGCATTCGATATCTTATTATAATTGTTCTTTACGTGTTCTTATACTTTGATAACATTCCATAATTGCATCGTTTTCAATATTATCAAATACATCATTCTCAATATATGCAATCAAAATATCATTCAACCTATGATCTTCGATTCGATTCCGCAGACGATTTTTGACATAAGTCATTGTAGAAAATGCTCTCTCAACTGTATCAGTAGCCACATGAAGAATTAAGGTCAATGTCACAAGCTTATAAACTGACGGATACGCTTCACTAAAGCCTTGTAATCTTCCAAAATCTTCATCAGCACGCCTGTCAAGATTATATATGTATCAAGTTGATCATCAAGTTCCGAGATATCTACTGCATGAAAATCTGTCGGATAATACTCACATGATCGAATCACTTTGTTCATTTCAAAAGCAGCAAATAAATTATTTGGATATAAACACGCGACACAAGGAGCAAGTCATTATTTATCTCGAAAAAGCGATCATTCAATTCTTGAAGTTACATATCAATGATGGCATAAAACATTTCCACACAAAAGTGATGCAAATTTGTCACTGTATCACGCCATGAACGACCTAGAGTTATGAACATATCATCCCTATTGGGAACATTGATCTCGTGAGCTTCATAAAACAAACAAACAATTCCAATATTTACCTTAGAAAAACGATCATTCAGCTCCTGAAGTTGCATATCAATGATAGTATAAAACATTTCCACATGATAATAATGCAAATTTGTCACTGTCTCACGCCGTGAACAACCTAGAGTTATGAACATATCATCCATAGGAAAATACTATGTGTACCCCCAAGGTACACATAGCACAACCCATCATTCATATTTGGTAAATTGATCTTCTGTGCTTCACAGAATGAACAAATATTTTAGAAAAAAGGAATCTCATCCATCCTCCCTCATGGTTTGAAGCTGTACTTTACATAATTTTACCAATCTTATGGCATTGAAAATATCTTGTTCTTTCCTTTGTAATACTTTTGACATTTCATTTGAAATTCTCAAGATCTTTTTCATGAGATGTAGATTAAATGCAATTTCAAATTTTAACATCAACTCAAGTGAGATACAAGATGAGATGTAGATTAAATACAAATTCGAATTTTAACACCGACTCCAATAAAATATATGTGCTTTAAGATTTTGAGTCTTTATTTCTCTCATATAAGATCACAACGTTTAGCTGATCATCCAACAACATTCACCAATTTGTGTATGAAAGTGGAGAAAGTTTCAATCTTCGAATGTTTTTGTACTACATCTATAAGAGCTAATTGAAGTTGATGAGCAAAATAATGAATGTAGTAAGCACTTGGGTTTTCTTTTAAAATAAGTGTTTTGAGACCATCATACTCACCTGAAATATTACTAACTCCATCATATACTTGACCTATCAAATTAGATATATTTAAACTATGCGTGGAGAATAATTGATCAATTCCAGCTTTAAGTAAGATAGCTGTGGTACTCGAAACAGTGTGACACCAATAAAATGTTTCAATACATGCCTATTCTTCACATAACAAATAACAATTGACATTTTTTCCTCCACTGAAATGTCTCAGGATTCATCAACTAGAATAGAAAACAAGCCATCACCAACATCTTTGATAATCACTTTTAGAATTTCAGAAGCAATAGCACTCACAATATCTTTTTGAACTCGGGGTGATGTTAATTTAAGATTTTTTGGCACATTCCCCAAAACAACAACTTTAATTTCAGAATTATGATCACACAACCAATGTAATAGTTCAAGAAAGTTCCTTTGATTGTTTGAATCTTCAGATTCATCATGTCCACGAAAGGTCATCCCTTGTTGTAGAAGAAATCGAACACAATCAATAGATACATTCAAACGTATTCAATACTCATTTCGAGCTTGATGTGATTATTTAAAGAGACAAGATTGAATGTTTTGTTCTTGATTCTTGAATGATTCATACTTGATCCGAGCCTGATTGTGTGTACTACTAGAAGCCCCAATATGTTTTCTAATATTTTCTTCATTTTTCCAATTTGAGAACCCACCATTAACAAATGAACCACCACTTGAACTAAAAAGATAGCAGTAGAAGCAAAATACAACATCTTTTGCTATACTGTATTCCAACCAACTAGGATGCTCATTATACCATGAAACACGAAATCTCCTATCTTTGTTACACATTCTTGTTGGTGAAAACTCACGATTGCGAGGTTGACAAGGATTCATTTGCACATATGCTCTTCGAATGACATCTCGAACATTAACGTCATAATTCTATATCAAAATTCTCAATCCAGGATCTGAAAGAAGCTGTGCAACATCAACATCCCCAATATCTCCAAGATTAGTTTCATGAATTTCATTAGTTTCATCCCCAACATCAATATCATCACCAATTCCTTCATTCCTTCTATCTCCAACATGTACACTTCTTGCACATAAATATTAGAGCTCATCATGCTGCCTACAGGTCCAGCTCATCATGCTTCTCCGGAATGAAAAGAATTAATGGCTGCAACTTGTTTCATTATTTTGGCACCAAATGTATAGATACTATTTAGTTACTTATCTAGATTAGATGTTAGTTAGTTACCGTACAGCTGTAATAGTTAGTTAGATTCTCTTGTAATCATATATGAGTATCCATTTGACACTTGAGTAAATGAGAAATTGTTTCATCTCCAATATGGTATCAGAGCACTTCTGCATGCTTCTTCCCTGCGATTTCTAATTACGAGTTGATCAAATATTCTGATCAATAGATGGCTACAGAAGCTCCGGCTCAATCTGTCCACAACTCTACATCATCAATGAGTA
This sequence comes from Fraxinus anomala, assembly GCA_903798345.1. Taxonomy (NCBI): domain Eukaryota; kingdom Viridiplantae; phylum Streptophyta; class Magnoliopsida; order Lamiales; family Oleaceae; genus Fraxinus; species Fraxinus anomala. Next base: position 30,007 of record CAIGRN010131264.1, read on the forward strand.
GTTTCGCACTTGATGGTGGATCAAATCCATACTTTCTTCACCATTTAGACAACCCTGATTTGGTACTTATTTCACAGTCCTTAATAGGGGACAATTATGCCTCTTGGAGTCGTGCTATGGTCATAACCTTATCCATAAAGAACAAACTAGGATTTGTTGATGGATCTATTCTATGACCACATGATTCCGATGATCTACTCAGCTCATAGATCCGCAACAACATGGTGATTTCTTGGGTCCTCAATTCTATATCAAAAGAGATATCAGCAAGTGTGATGTACTCTGAATCAGCTCACGATATTTGGAGGGATCATAAGGAGCGATATCAGCAGAAGAACAGTCCACGTATATTTCAATTGAGGCGTGAACTGAAGAATCTAACACATGGACAATCATCAGTTAATACCTATTTTACCAAGCTGAAAACCATTTGGGATGAACTTAGTAACTACATGCCTTCATTTTCATGTGGTAAATTCATGTTCGGGTCAGTTGCTACTGATGGACTCAATCCCTTCAATTAACAAAGTCTTTGCACTGGTTGTGCAAGAGGAGAACCAAAGGAGAGTTAACGTGAATATTGATACCTCTGGTGTCAATGAATCAATGGCATTCTATGTTAAAAATTAAGCGGGGAAGCCAACTGTAAGGCAATCATTTAACAAAGTTCAGAAGAAAGAAAGACATGTTTGCACATATTGTGGAAACATAGGTCATGCTGTGGACAAGTGTTATAAATTACATGGTTTTTCTCCTGGATATAAGCCTAGGCAAAAGTTTGGGAGACTTGACAACCAAGCAGGTTTAAGCAATCAAGCAAACTGTGATGTTGCTGGTTTGATCTCTAAACAGGTTCATAAACCAAATCAAACACAGAGTAACGTTAGAAATTTTGTATCGACCTTATATCATGCTCAATATCAACACCTGATGAGTATTGTAAACGGTCATCTTACCATTGCAAAGGCTGAAACATAGCAGGAAGCCAGTTCTGATCAACTGAAAGGTACCTATGCTTCTCTATTTCTATCAATCCAAAGTTCAATTCACCTATAATTTGGGTGGTTAATTCGGGTGCCATGAGTCACATTTGCTCAAATCGGTATGCTTTTAACACATTGAGGTATGTTCATAATGCCTTTGTTAATTTACCTAATCATGAACAAATTCCTGTACAATTAATTGGAAATGTGAAGCTGTCTTCTAATTTGGTTCTTGAAGATGTATTGTTTGTGTCTTGGTTCAAATTTAACCTTCTGTCAGTGAGTTCTTAACCAAAAAGTATTCATTAAGCATTAGATTTCTCATTGATACATGTGAATTCAGGTTCTACCAAAATTGAAGATGATTGGCAAGGGTAAAAAGGGTTGAAGATCCAGAGATCATTGATGAAAGTAGTCTTAATTCAGTGCAAAGTAATGTTGTTGTTTCTGAGAATGTTTGTAATTCTATTCATTCATTGATCAATAATGTAACTAGTCACATTTGGCATAATAGGCTTGGACATTTATCCTTTAAGAAATTAGATAAGTTGAAAGACTTGTTAAAGTTTGATGTGAAAAGGAATGATGTGTTTCTTCCATGCTCCATATGTCCTTTAGCTAAGCAGAGAAGGATCTCATTTGTGTTCAATAATCACTTATCTCCTACTGCATTTGACCTTATCCATTGTGATGTTTGGGGACCTTACAATACAGCTACACATGTTGGTCATAGGTACTTTCTAACCTTGGTTGATGATTGCACAAAATTCACATGGGTGTATTTAACAAGGCAAAAGTCTGATGTTGAATTCATTATTCCCATATTCTTTTCCCTCATAGAAATTCAATTTTAAATGGTGATTAAAAGCTTTAGATCTGTCAATGCTCAAGAACTTAAATTCACGTATTTCTTCAATGAAAAATGGATAATTCACCAATTTTCTTGTGTTGAAAGACCAAAGCAAAACTATGTGGTTGAGAGGAAATATCAATATCTCCTCAATGTTGCTCGTGCTTTATTCTTTCAATCTCAAGTCCCTATTCAATTCTGGGAAAAGTGCATCCTCACAGCCACCTTCCTAATCAATAGAACCCCATCACCAATCTTACAACACAAAACTCCATTTGTTCGTCTTTACAAGTCTCCAGTTGATTATAATCATCTTAGGACCTTTGGTAACCTATGCTTTGCTTCCACGTTACCTTCCCACAGAATAAAATTTCATCCAAAAGCCAGGCTTGTGTATTTGTTAGTTACCCTCCAGTTGTTAAAGGGTACAGATTATATGATAGTGATTCTAAATCATTCTTTATTTTTAGGGATGTTGTCTTCTATGAACACGTCTTTCCACTTCAATCTGTTCTTTCTTCAACAGACATCATTGATCCTTTTCCAGATATTGTTTTGCCAAATATCTATCATCACTTACCCTCTGATCATCTTCATACAAATTCCTCATTTGATATCAGTTATAATCATCTCCATAATGCAATTGATTCTTCTCTCATTCATAGACCAGAGATTGCTTGGCCTCAAGGATCAAATTTTGTCCAGCCTCTTTCACCTATGCCTAGAAGAGGCACCCGAATGTGCAAATCTCCTTCTTACCTTAGGGACTTCCATTGCAATTTATTAACCAACACTTCTCCTCCTCAGCATAATTCTCTATTCCCGTTCATGCAAATCCTTGTCTTACAAACCTCTTTCTTCTTCACATAAATCTCTTCTCTTCAATATATCTTCCACTTTTGAGCTAAATTTTTATCACCAAGTAGTGAAGTATGATCACTGGAAAAAGGTTATGATTGATGAATTGGAAGCCATGGAAGCTAACCACACTTGGCCTATCACCACTTTGCCTAAGGATAAGCATTTCACAAGTTGCATGTCGGTATATAAAATAAAATTTAAATCTAATGGAAACATGGACTGGCATAAAGCTTGGTTAGTAGCTAAAGGCTACACTCAACATGAAGGATTGAATTATATTGAAAATTTCTCTCCAGTTGCAAAATTGGTCACTATCAAAACTCTTCATGTTGTTGCTACTGTAAAAGAATGGCATCTTGTTCAATTGGATGTAAACAATACATTTCTTAATTGAGACCTCTTTGAAGAAATTTACATGGATCTACCTATGGGCTATTCTAAGCAGTGTACTAGGCGGTTCTTGAGGAAGAGAAATTGGTATGCAAATTTCATAAATCAATCTATGGTCTTAAACAAGCTTCTATGCAATGGTTTTCCAAGTTTTCTCAAGCCTTTTTAATGCATGGTTTTCAACAATCTAAATGAGATTATTCATTATTTACAAAAGGGATTGGTGCTTCTTTCATTGCCTTGTTGGTTTATGTCGACGACATAATCATCACAGGATTAGATGCAGAAGTAATCGATTCATTAAAAGCCTTCTTACATAGTCAATTTAAGTTGAAAGATCTTGGAAAATTGAAATACTTTCTGTTTTGGAGATAGCTAGATCACAAAAAGGCATTTTCCTTTCTCAAAGACACTACACTTTGCATCTTCTTGAAGATATTGGATTTTTATCTTCAAATTAGCCCAATTACCAATGGACCCTAAGGCTCATCTCAAATCATTTGAATTCTTGATGAGCATCATTATATCGTAGACTTGTTGGCCGGTTGCTCTACCTAACCATTTCTCGGCCAAATATTACATTTGTTGTTCACAAACTGAATCAGTTTGTTTCTTAGCCTCATTTAGATGCTACTCATCATCTCCTACGGTATCTTAAGGCAGCTCCTGGTCAAGGTTTGTTGTTTGATGCCTCTTCTTCTTTCCAGATTCGAGCTTTCTTTAATGTTGATTGGGGGTCATGCCTTGATTCAAGGGATTAGTAACTGGTTTTTGTATTTTTCTTGGGAATTCTTTGATTTCTTGGAAGTCTAAGAAGCAAGTTACTATCCCTAGATCATTTGCAGAGGCTGAATATCGTGCCTTAGCATCCTCCACTTGTGAAATTGTTTGGATTCATCAGCTTCTTCTTGATTCGCACGTTACGATTTCTCTTCCAGCTTTGATTTTCTGTAACAATCAGGCTGCCATTCACATTGCAACTAACCCAATCTTTCATGAACGGAGAAGCACATAGAGATCGACTATCATTTTATTGGAGATAAAGTCAATGATGGTTTTATCAAGCTCTTACATGTTCACACTCAACACCAATTGGCTAATGTTTTCACCAAATATTTGACATCGTCTCTTCTTTTTCCTCTCGTGTCCAAGATTGCTATTCTTGATTTGCATAGTCCATCTTGAAGGGGAGTCTTATAGCTCGTTATGTTGCCTCCAACTCCAACTCCAGCTCCAGCTCCAGCTCCAGCTCATCATGCTGCTCTAGAAATAACGACTGCAACTTTTCCCAATATTTTGACGCCAATTGTATAGATACTAGTTATTGTATAGATTTGATTTTAGTTAGTTACCACATAGTTGTAATAGTTAGATTCTCTTGTATATGGACAAATGTATCCATTTCACACTTGAGTAAATGAGAATTGTTTCATCTCCAATAATAAACGTGTAGAGATGTAGATACATTGGCAAATAAATGGTTGTTCCTTCAAAAGTTCACTTTTCGCCGTGCGGGTTTTTATCTTATTTCCTTTATTCCCAATTACTAGGCACCATACTTTTAAATGGTCCCATTTGGTGATTGGCATGTGTTTTTTTTTCGGTTCTGTTGATTTTTTACTTCTTGATGCTAAAGTATTGTTTCAAAATTCTCACTTCCCTTCATTTTAAAATAGTTTCAGCGAACCCCACTTTGAAAATTGAGTGTTTAGGATATTGTTTTGAATGACATGAAAAAACAAATTGCAAAAGAGACACATAAATATGCAACAAAGAAAGGGGATGCACTATAGCTATTTTTTTTATTTTTTTACATAATTTAAAGTCTTGTATATTTTCTCGAAAGAAAAAATAAAATGGAGAATTCACGCATACAAATACTCAGTGCATAATATACTATCGTGCATCACCAATCGCCATAACCGTCGCTGTAATCCACCACCTTCTTGGAAAATCCTCTGCCACAGGATTTATCTCGAAAGGTAATAATCTTTTATTATTATTATTGAAGGGAATTTGTGGCACAATGATACAAGTTACCCAATTGGGCTGAAATGATTGGAGGCCCAGCTGCTGAATAATTTTGTTTGTTTACTTGGTGCAAAAAACGTGTTTTCTAGAAAGCTTAAAATCGTGTAACAACTTATTTGATTGGTGACTATTGAGTGACTCTTTTAAAAGGGGCTTCTAGGGTTTGGTTGCTGCAATTGGCTTCGAGATATTTTTCATTCTCTTGTGTTCTCTGCGTCGTTTCTAGAGACTTTTCTCATTCATCTTCAGAAATCAAAATACTCTTTTAATTTCTGGTTTTCTTCACTCATTACTGTAATCTTGTGTGATTCCAATGAGTTGAGTGTTGGTCCTTGTGTGAACCGTGTTGTATTATAAAGAGAGATCTTGTTTGTGATTCTAGGGTTAAATCTATCCTTTGTAATCTTACCTTGGGGTTTGATTTGTACACGAACAGTGGTTTATTCTTTGAGATTGAAGCACTAACATTCGAGTTGTGACCTGAGGGTCTTTTAGACAATAAAGATACGTTTTATTGCATTTTCTATTGATGTTCTTTAAGCTCACTTTGTTTCTTTTAGCATATATAATTTTTGAATTAAATTATTAAATTATATCAATATTATATTAAATTATTACTTGCTCCCGAAGAGCATAATTTTAAAGATCTAACATAAATTATGTTCTTGCTCCTGAAGAGTAAATCATTACATAATTTATATTTTAAATAAAATATGTTGTTGCTCCTAAAGAGCATGCTATTAAAATTTCAATATTTCAAAAGAATATTGACATATTACTCTTGAAGAAGCAATAGTAAAATACAATATGTTTTCAGAATAGTATGTGTCTCGAAGAATATATCATATGTGTAATTTATGAATTTTAGTTTATCCCTGAAAGAAAACATACAACTCATGTCATGTGAACATTGATTATTATATGATTATAACTATTTAATCATATTTTTGAGAATTAAATGTATCTTTTGTTTGATTAAATAGTTATTCAAATGGCAAACATTGTATTGAACCAGAAGTTCAATTACTGAATGTATTATTTTTCGACATGATCAACTGGACCATAGCTAGATCAATAATGATGTAAAATTGAGAATTTAAATGGATATTCAACGAAGGACCAGAAAATTATTCAATCAAACGAATTCATATATGATATTTGTTATCTCTATTGTTGATCATTAACCATCACTAGCAAAATAATGACCAAATTCCCTATATTTTCGAGAATTAATTAGGATGGTATATGGGTCCTATCACCCTCCACGTTGACCATCTACATATTATTTGTATCTAATAGATTTGATACATCTACTAGATTATTGCATGATGTTTGTAACATGAAGTTTGTAAAATTACTGATCAAATTATAAGCATAATTTTCAAATTATATAATCAAAAATGTGTCTTGTTAATGCTAATAGACATAAATCTCAATATTTTAATAAGTATTAGTTAGGATATCGATAAATAGTTTAATAATATTACATGTTAGACGCCTCCAATTAATTTAATTGAAAACAAAGTATTTCCCATTTTTGTTTAGGAAATGCTATTTTGCATCTTGCCACATCAAGTTCTCTTTATTATAATTGGCTTATAGGTATAGCCTAATTTCTTCATCTAAATATTTGATATTACAATTTATGTACAATTAATACACCACATTACATTGAAAAGAATAGTAAAGAATGTTGAGAAGAAATGTGATAAGTATAGATTTTATAC
>CAIGRN010131270.1:0-28953 GCA_903798345.1 Fraxinus anomala
GAGTTATATACTAGTTCTTGAAAATGGAAGGAAGATTTCCTCCTCATTAGCCCTCTTGGCATTCCCATTTTCACACGGCTTACTGAACATCTCATTAACCGCTGAAAAACTAGGAGCAAGCCCCATTGTTACCATTCTCTCACAAAATTTCAAGCTAGCCTCCATGCCAAAATACTTGCTTAAATTCAAGAGATGCCCATATGGAATCCCATATACAAAATCACATGTGAATGACCAATGGATCCGTTTAATTAGGCGGACTTTCGCATAATTTACCTCGTACCACATAATTGCACCCTAGAGTTGTATATACACATAGGAGTTCCCTATTTGCACTTGGGACGTTCAATTGAAGATCAACATTTTTTGAATTATTTCATAAAGTGATATATATATCTTGCAAAATAGCACAATCATGTTTACTTCATGAAAATCATTAATCTAAATACAATTGGCCAATATTTAAAAGGATTAAATACATAGCTTACTCGTCCGAAAATTGCATGACAACTATGCATCAAGGTCGGAAGACCGATTGAGACGTTTTCTATCTCAACCTCCGAAGCAAACCCTTCAAGTGTTGGAGATATGATAGAAGACTGATTGAGATGTTTGTTAGTATTTATATCGTCCTGCTCGAGGAGAAGTGCGCAATCTGTTGTAATCGGCATTCGGTACATTGAAGCTTCATTTAACATATGGACACTTTCTACCCGCTACACAGTGCTATGACTATCCTTGTGCTGGAACTCCATGCAAAATAGGAGAGAGTTATTGGCCAATATTTAAGTAAAACTCACTCTTTTAATATGACAAATTTGATCATTTATTAAAATGAGTTTTTATATGTGTATATATAAAATGAGCTGATATGTGTGTATATATGAAACATGCACGATATGTGCACAATTTTGAGAGAGTAAATCGTAGCGAAACTTAACTTTCTTATTTTCTAATTTTATATTGAACAAAATAGTTTTAAAATTAAAGTTATTTAGCCCATGTTTGTCTACTATTAATCTAAAACATTATTTGCTACAGTAAGATTCTTCACCACACATTCACCCAATAAATTATTCTACACACAAACCAATAAAGTTACTTTAAATTTCAACCACACATTCTCTAAAAAATACTATTCATTACTCCATTTTCAACCCAATAATGGATGACAAACAAGCCCTTAAATAGGAACACCTTTATTTAATTTAGTCTAATAGTCAATAGAATGACAATCAATTATATATAAATTCACTTTCACTTAACTTAATTTGACTTTTCAGCTCATTTTAGTTTGAATATTATAGCTCAATTGACCATTCTACTAAAGACTTATCAATCATCAATCATTTTCACAAGCCTCAACAAACTTGGTGACTAAATAAAATGGTTATTAGGACAAAACGCCTTTACGTATGTCATTCATTGTGCAAAACGTCTCAACGTTGCATTTTCACTTCTATCTCAACATTTAATTGCGAAAATCATCATTTTTGTTTATTTTCATTTAATTTATCAATAAAAAGTTATGAAATGACGAATATACCTTCTTATTTAAATAAAATAAATAGAAAAAGAAAAATAAAGAACTCAGTGTACATGATAATTCTTTCGTTGGTCAAAAACAATGTGAACCACTCAATCTATAACGAAATTTACTTTGTTTTGCGAGTTTAATTCGGGTTCAAATAGGCACAAAGGACGTGGAACCTGGTAGGTTAAAGTAAGAAAATGACAAGTCACAGCATAGGAAAGTTCGTGTGTTGACGGATGAACGTGAAATGTTTGGAATGGAACAATATTGTCTTTGTCGCAATGGGCAAACTTCAAAAGCATTCTCTCCATTGATTATAACAGCGTGGAATATCTTAGATAATATGCATGTTCGTCGTCAAGTTTGACACAAAACATAGGCGGCTAATTTCAACCAAGTTTTTCATTATACGTGGAAGTGCGAATGTGAGTTAGACTGTCTTGATGTTTTATAGTCTATATAAAGAGGCGGTCTAGCACATGCAAACTCTTTCACAACACAATTTTTGCCCTTCTTAAGAAAAATAAATAACATCAAATAAATTACCCTACTTTTCTCTAAAAAGCTTTAAAAAAAAAAAAAGAAAACCCCCATTTCTACAATTTTTTCATTAAAAATCATTATTTTACAATTACTTCCTTCTATGATCTTTGCCGACTATGAAGAAGTTTGACACAGAACATAGGCGGCTAAAATTTCTAACAAAATGGGCTTACGTACTGTCGTAAGTAGAAGTAAGAACGTGAGTTAAATTGTCTAGGTTCATGCTGTTTCATAGTTTATATAAAGAGGCGGCTTAGCAAATGAAAACTCTTACACTTTTTGTCCTGCATAAAAAACAAAAGACGAATACCTATTTTGTCATTATAAATCATTATTTTACAATTAATTCTGTAATATATATATATATTTAAATATACCTAACGGATTCGGCCGGAATTCGTGGGTTTATTCCGGTCGAATCCCTTGGAGTTATGTGGCAATTTTTCATGGTAATTGAAGATGGCATTGTGAGCTTTCCAACGGTATTCGAAATTGACGGTATTGGTGGTCAGAAGTAGTCGAAAAATTGCTTCAACCTCGCCCAAAAAGTCTGAAAATCTGGGCAGATTTTCAGATTTTTTGATAGCCCGACTTTGTGTATATATGACGGCCAAATCTCTTGGAGTTATGGGGAGATTTTTGGTGGTAATTGAAGAGAACATTGTGGGCTTTCCAATGGTATCCAAATCCGACAGTTTTGGCGATCGGAAGTTGCTGGAAAATTGCTGCAAAACTCGCCCAAAAAATTTGAAAATTCAGTGACCGTTTGTAAAAGAAATTTAAACTTCCGTGACCGTTTCTGCAGTTTTAAACTTCAGTGGCCGTTTTGTGATTTTTAGGTAACTTTAGTGACCGTTTGTGAAATTAACCATATTATTGTATGATACTTTTTATTTAAGCATCATTGTTTCGCATGTGTAACACGTTGTGTTACCATATATTACTATTTATTAAAAATTCACTACCGTCACTACCATAATCTGCTCAATTTCATTTGAATTAACAAATTTGTTACTTGTAAGGTAACATGTGTTTACTTTAAGGGTAACACGTGTTATTTCACCAACTCCATGCCCTCAACAAACCACACCTACCATGAAAAGAAGCATCTAGCTAACACCGCATGAACAAGTTGTAAGCATCACGATCCACTAAAGGTCGATGAAGAATAGTGTTATGATTGTCTTGGATGAAGAATTTTAAAACTTCGTCATTATTATTCAGAAAAGCAAGAATATTTTATTTTCTGCATTGAAAAAGCATATCTCTGGAATAAAATTCTTCATTATTTAATATTTGCGCAATTTAAGTCAATAATTGAAGAGAGTTGATGCCTTTCCGCGTTGCCAAGTCCAAACGTATCTCCACTTCAAACTAAAAAAAGTCACAACATGAGTCATGCCATCTAAAAAGATAACATTGTATTCCAATACAGTACAGGTATGTGGCTGGTAACTGGTCCCACAACCATGTGCATGTGCAAATTATCATGTCCCTGCCCAAAGTAAAAGGACAATATCTTCTTATTGATTTCCCATTTAAAATTATTCGCAAAAAGGGCAAAGAAGTAGGGCTCGTTAGGGTTTAAACTTCGTGTCTGTTGGTTATGGCTAAAGGCCAGTAGCAAGTTGATTGTCAGTTTTCGAAAAACAGAAAATGAATCTTTAACCTTTGTTATTGTTGTACCATCGGTTTTTAATGAAAAGATTATCTAAATCTTCATTAAATTTGTCAAGTACGCGATTTTTGTGAAGTCATGTTCGATTTCAAAATTTTGAACTCCAGTGCAAGTTGAGAACTAAAACTTAGCTAGTTAGCTTCACTAACTTGTAGATTTGAGGTTCACTTGATCGTTTTAACAGATTTCCGATAGTTTCGATTATTAAAGACTAATTGTGCTATCGTGATGAAAGATTAAAAACTGACCATAAATCATTTTTTCCTTAAAATAAATATCGCTTCTTTTTATATACGAATAAAATTGATACGTTTTTACTTTTTACAAATAAGATCAACTAAAAAATTAATTAATTAATTTTTACCCTAATCCTATTTACTTATAAATAAAGCAGAATAATTTGTCTCAACCCACTTTTGAGGAGAAAAAAGAAAAAACAACAGGATTCTCCCAAATCACGAGGAAATCTTTACAGAATGGCCATGCGGGAATTTAAAAGCAAATTCTATTACAACAGAAGAAAATTTAAAGAAAAAAACCGAAAAATATAAGTAAAATGTCAGCCGCCACCCGCGGTGCATGTGAAGGAGGTATTGAAAATTAATTAAAAATTGGAGAATTTCTGAACAACTGTACAGCTGTAGAGATTAAAGAATTACCATGCAGAGAATTTCTGTTTGTTGTGCACAATTTCAGCATTAATTTAAGGAGATGATTTGCTGTTCTTTTGAAATGTTCAAGGTGGGCACCAACCAACAAATCAATCATCGGGTAACGTATAAGATGCACCCCACTGTATGTGAGAGTGTGTAACCCCCTATGTAACAATTCTTATTCCAGTGGAACCTACTGCATGTGAGAGTGTGTAACCCCCTATGTACAAATTCTTATTCCAGCGGACCTCATTGCATGTGAGAGTGTGTAACTCCCTATGTACCAATTCATATGTACACCAAGCACAATTTTTAATTTATAACTATTATTCATTATTATACGCAGAACCGTTTATAAATGTACTGAATGGAGTCTTCAATTTATTTTCCTTAAGAGCTTTTTGTCGATTTTTAAAAAATTGGATTCATATATAATAGATAAAGTGTTCGCTTTCATTTATGATTCAACGATACTTACCATTATGAAATTTCATCGTGCAACCAACCACAACTACACTTGTCAATTATCATTGACAATTTTTACACACCCTCCCTGACAGAACACTCACATTCGGAGAGGGTAAGCCTTTTTTTTCATTTTTTATTTCACGCGGGTCCCATGTCGATCCGACACCAATGTGAGTTTATGTCAACCAGATGGGCAAACATTTTCTGGCACACCAGCTTAATTCTTTTACTATCGATGACAAGCAATGAAGATTCTTGTCAAGCTATCATAGACGAAGGCTTTTTCTATTAATAATATTTACAGATTCAATCTTTCGTCGTTAAATTTTCAATTGACATTTTCCGTCAATAAAAATTTTCACCAATATAGTTTTAATTGTTAAAGGTACAAACTTTCGTCTCTAATAACATTTTATCTCGTAGCAAGGTTAACCAAATTTACTTGCCGAACATGTTAAAGTGGTCTTTAAGTTTGTCCATCCTCCTTATTCTAGCAGGTAATCAACAAACATAATTTATTTTTATTTTTTCAAAAAAAAAATCCAATATTCATCTTCAATTAAATATCAATAAACCACTAGCAAATGCTTATTTAATGTTTTTGAATTTAATAAAAACATAATCATCATGTCCTTCCTCTCTAAGCCAGTCAAAAGTTCAGCAGACTCTCAAAGCCAATTGTCCTTTTTGGTCATTCTAACGTAATAATTAAAGAAAAATCAAAAGGCACCAAAGTGTGTATGGTTTATTATGGCTAGTTGGCTATAATCAGACAAAGTTAGAGAGGATTTAGGAAAAAACGACCATATTTATCCATGCACTTGAGTTCGTCACAATTGCTATTTTTACAAGTTCGACCACTTAATAAAGTATATTATGACGACTTGATGCTTTGTTTCATACATTTTTTTTATAAAATTTTCAACTTTCAACTTACTCGTACATTTCTTGAGTATCGACTTTTTAACTACATATTTCTTCTTTTTTTTTTTAATAAAAAATTCAAACAATCCTTAAAATTACTAGTTAACATCCTAGACATAAACTTTTGTGAGATCTGACCAACAAACTTCTGATGAATTGTTAGTCCAATGACAGCTAAATTTTGAGAGAATGCATTAAAACGACTTGTATAAGTCAGCAGGCAAGGGGGGCTGACGATGCATAGAGCAAACAAAGACGACAAAGCTATGTTGGATGAAATCACGAAAAGATGCAACAACACGGGTGGCTCTACCTGCAAGCAAATTCATGATGAAATTTGTTGGAATGGAATAAAAGTAGAAAAGAAAATTTTGAAATTTTGAAATTTAAAGAAGTAAAAGAGAATAAAGACAGTAACAAAGAGACAAGGGTAGGGACCATGAGTGAAATTTTGAAATTTAAAGAAGTAAAAGAGAAAAGTGTTAAATAGGTGACACCATTTTCCAAATCACTTATATAAACTCATATATCCATACTTCTTAATCTGCAACCTCTCTTCATCCCCTCTCCGCCACCCCGCCCCCACACCACCCAATCCAATGTCTCGCATTAAGGATTTCTTCGCCGGAATGCCATATTCCGGCTTACATTCTGGCGACAATCAAATATCCAAAAAGAAGAAAAAACTTGTACTTCTATCTCTTGTTGCTTCAGTCTTATTAATTGCTGCAGTTATTGCAGTAGTCGCCGGAGTAAATTCAAGAAAAAAAGACTCCCAAATTGCCGATATCCCAGCTCACACCATTGTCAAATCTTCATGCAGCAGTACATTATACCCAGATTTATGCTATTCCACCATAGCCAATTCTCTTACAGAAAACAAAAAAGTGAAAAGCCAAAAGGATGTAATTGAATTAGCCTTGAATCTCACTCATACTACTGTTGAGCACAATTACTTCAAGGTAAAGAAGCTCATAGCTAAGGGCAAGAATTTGACAGAACGCGAAAGAACTGCATTACACGACTGTCTAGAGACGATCGATGAGACCCTTGATGAGCTCCATGAAGTTGTTGAGGATCTTGAAAAGTACCCCAACAAGAAATCTCTTAAAGAACATGCTGATGATCTAAAAACCCTATTGAGTGCTGCCATGACTAACCAAGAGACCTGCCTCGATGGATTCTCGCACGATGGTGCAGATAAGCACGTGCGGGAAGAGTTGATTAAAGGAGAAGACCATGTGGAGAAAATGTGTAGTAATATTTTGGCCATGGTCAAGAACATGACCGATACAGATATCGCAAATGAGATGAAATTGAGTGGAAGAAAGCTTATAGAAGATGATGATATTGGCACGAATGGGTGGCCCAAGTGGTTGTCTGCCGGAGATAGGAGGCTGCTGCAGTCTTCCTCCGTGACTCCCGACGTGGTGGTGGCGGCTGACGGCAGTGGGAATTACAGGACGGTGTCTGCTGCGGTGAATGCCGCGCCGGAGAAGAGTAGCAGGAGATATGTAATTAGAATTAAGGCTGGCGTTTATAGGGAAAATGTGGAGGTGCCCAAGAAGAAAACTAACATAATGTTCTTGGGAGATGGCAGAAGCAACACTATTATAACCGGAAGCAGAAATGTAAAAGATGGTAGCACCACCTTCCACTCTGCAACCGTCGGTAAGTTCTTTGAGTTTATTCCAGCGCTTAAAAATAAAAATTTAAGTTTTAAGAAATAAATTTGAAACAGCGCAATTATGCCATTTTTAAGGTACTAAAATCAAACCTTATGGTCACTTGAAATAGGCAAAAAGTCCAAGAGTGTGTTGTCTGGATATATTAACAGCAAAAATGGTTCAATGTGCATTCATTTAATTGGATTGGACAAAAAAATAGGGATTCATTACAGCAATACAATTTTTTTATTTATTTATTATTATAGTGTTTATGTTTTGACAATAATATAATATAAAACTCTAGTTGTTTCCAGCTGATTGCACACAATTTTATTTGCGACTTTTCGATGTGTTAAATTGACTTTTTGGTGCAATTATTTTATTTTATTTTATATACATGATTAAAAGGTAGCATGCTCTTTTCTTGTTACTTCTTTAAATTACCGAACTTTATGAAAATGAAATTATGGCCGACAAAATATTTCTTTGATTTGTACATGCAATTTTTTTCTACAACGTTTGATGCAATTGACTAATATTTCTTTATAGAATTGAACAACGAATCCATTAATGTATGTATATATACAAATATTTTGACGATGGGGCCAAATAATAAAATAGTATATATTAAATAATATATAGGTTAAATTATGACTATCCTCCTAACCTTCAAAAGTGTAATTTTGAATCCCCAATTTTTTAAATTGATGAATACGAGTCCGAAATGAAATTTTAACTATAGAAAAGAATCTTTTATCTACACATTTCATTTATTCTATCACCTAACACCACGTAGACTGAAGTTATAACTCTAGTGAAGCTAAATAGTATTATTTTTTTTTCTAAAATATCCCCGTGTTTGCAGTCGCGGTGGGTGAAAGGTTCTTGGCTCGGGACATCACTTTTCAGAATACAGCTGGACCGTCGAAGCACCAGGCAGTGGCTCTCCGTGTCGGTGCCGATTTATCAGCTTTCTACAGATGCGATATGTTAGCCTATCAAGACACCCTTTACGTTCACAACAATCGTCAATTCTTCGTCCAATGCTTAATTGCCGGCACCGTTGATTTCATCTTTGGCAACGCTGCTGCAGTGTTCCAAGATTGTGACATCCATGCACGACGGCCGGATTCTGGTCAAAGAAACATGGTCACAGCTCAAGGAAGAACAGATCCAAATCAAAACACGGGTATTGTAATTCAGAAATGCAGAATTGGAGCAACTTCGGATTTAAGACCCGTTCAGGGAAATTTTCCCACATATCTCGGGCGACCGTGGAAAGAGTATTCTAGGACCGTTATAATGCAATCTTCCATTACTGACGTAATTAATCCTGCTGGTTGGTATGAATGGAATGGAAATTTCGCGCTTAATACTCTGTTCTATGGCGAGTATCAGAACACTGGTGCCGGCGCCTCTACCTCCGGGAGAGTGAAATGGAGAGGATATAAGGTGATTACTAGTGCGACTGAGGCGCAGAGTTATAGCGCAGGCAGATTCATTGCTGGTGGCAGTTGGTTGAGCTCTACTGGATTTCCATTCTCCTTAGGGTTATGAAATTGAAACTCTTAATTCTTGGATTGGAATTATCAAGTAGTGTTAATGAGTCTCTTGCGGCTGTCTTATTGTGAATTTGCTTAGATTGAATAAGATTATCAACAATAATTATCTCAAATTTGTTTTCAAGAATCTATTGGTCTGTAATCAATTTGGAGTTTACCCAAACATGCAGGATGAGATGTTTTAAAGTCTGAATTAGTTGGCAATCAAGTGCCAGTTTTAGTAAAGCTACTTCTAACGTTTAGAGGGAATGAATGTATTTGGCTATGCAAGCAGCTTAAAATTACAGTGAGCATTCATGTTGTAGTCTACAGGGGCAAGTGCAGAATTTCCGACAAAGAAATGGCAAATCAAGTTACATTTATGCTTCAAGGCAGTGCACGCATCTTAGTAGAAAACATAAATGGCACTTCGAGGTAGTACATATTTGTACTTCATACAATAAAAGGGGTCGATATAGGCATGCACGTTCACCCAGGAAACACAAAAATGAAATCTTTCAAGTTCATCATTTAACTGAAAAGACAGTTTTAACACATTTCAAAGCATTTTCCTACTCGAATGTAAATTGGAAGCGAAATCTGAGATTTGCATTACACGTGAAGCCAACATAGCAACAATGGGAACTGAATCATAGTAAAGATCAACACTGGAACTGCTAGATGCCCTTCTCATAGGCGATTGATAACAGCTTCAACCTCAGATGGGGTGTAAAGATGATATCTTGGGGCCACACTAGCAATATCAACGTTATTGGGGGTAACCTGACATTCCAAAAAAAGTGGGTATAAGTGTCAATAAAAACATTTAAAAACCAAGAATACATTACCTACCAACCCGATCCACAAGCCTGCTCATCAACCAGCAAAATTTACCGAAGTCCAAAACGGGGAAAAAGCTTATAAACTTGTAATGCGTGCCAATCACGGAGCAGCTTACCTTTTCTTCCATAACTTGCTTCAAAATGGATAGTGCTATGGTCTCGGCTTCTTTAAGAGTTAGATCCTGCACACAAACAAAAAAAATTGAACCTCATGTCCTAAGTTGTTCACTTTTGCATCATGTGACAGTCATACACAGTACACGTCTCACTAAACTCCGAGTTCAGTTTTGATGTCTAAAATATCTAGAAACTTATGACTGGTCAATCAGATGTAAACATGTAGTTAAGTAAAAAACTCAGTACCTTGTTATACTGCTCTTGCAAAGAGCTGTCAGCACCTTCAGAACCTGAACCAATGGCTTTTGCATTGCATTGCCAGAATGTGCCAGAAGGATCAGTATAGTACCTGTTTATTACAAAAGTCCATTTAGCATCAACTGTCTCAATAGAATATACCAGCAGAAAAAGATATATCTAAAAAATTACACCTAGTGGAAGTGAAATTGTCCAAAAAATTCCACAAACAGCACATTTCAGAATCAATAGTAGCTTTTTTTACAGGGACAGAACGGGTTTCCGGAAAATTTAACGGTCGCCCTTAAATTTGTTCAACAATTTCATAGATAACTTGATTTTGGATTGTGTAGACAATTTATATATGAAACAGTGACAGAAACAACAACGGTTACACAATGGAAACTCAGCCATTCACATTCAACAAGTATAATCATTACGAATTCAAGCACAATACACAGAAGCAGAAGAAATCCAGGAACTGCATAACACTGCTGCCAGATTACAATTACTAATATATTAAGTCATTAACTAACAAGCTCCAAAGAAGACCAGGAATTACAGGATGTAAAAATAAAAACCAGTAGAATGTAGACAGCAGCAGATAACTCAGCAGATTTCTTAACTATAAAATTATATATGTAGGTGGTTTAATATTATAAAAATCAATTATTGGATACAGAAGTATCAAAGTTTTCTTCACATGTTGGTAGTTAAAAACTGTGTGCCCCCAAGAATATGGACATATAATTTGCAGTACTAAATTCCAATTAGTAAGTATGGCCTATATAAAAAATTTTAACTCGTTGTTTCAAAATTCAGGATGCTCCAGGTCGTTCCTGCTGCCAATATTTTTTCTTAATCGCAGTTTAACAAATAACATTTCACTCAAGAATTTACGGAGGTGTGACAGCTGCAAGTAGATGAGCAAATTAAGTGGAGGCGGAAATATTCTAGACCACTGCAATAATACGTTACACCAATGACCCAGTCATTGGTCTCACAGTAATATTTAAATAGAAGTAATACTTACAAGCAGGGACCATTCTCATCATGACCAGCGATAAGAAGGGATACACCAAACGGTCTAGACTGCATGCAAAGAATGAAACCTAATATTAAAATGCAAAAAACAAACAGTTCTAAAGTGCTGTTTGAAAGGAAAGCAAGGTACAACTTATTTCATATCCCATATCCTATGGGGTTGATAAAGCAACATACCCAGCAGCTCAAAGTACATTACAAACTGAAGTACATCCCAAAAGCGAAGTTTACTTCATTGACAAATTTATCCATGTGGGCAACTATGCCTGTCTATCTTATAAATTTACATACCCACAAAGCCCAAAGTGTATATTATCAATCCTCGTTCTCTTGTCAAAGATTTTAGGACACCAAGGATATGAGAAATTTATAAGCATGATAACGGACAGATTCTAACCATTGATTCTTCATCTCCTTCACCAAATCGCAGGGCAAGGTCACAGAGAGCTTGTGTAGTTGACTCGACTGTCATGGGTTCGCCATAAGAGAACCTATGATTCTGAAAAAACAAAATTACCAAATAATAAACAACTGCCCACATAATTCTACCATGGACAACAGATTGAAATGAAGATGATAGGTTACAGGTACCTGAGTTTCAACTCGAGCATGTTCAACCAGAGTTCGGGCATCAGCAATTAAACCACTCATAGCACAGCCAATATGCTCATCGATTTCCATAATCTTCTCCACACTGCTAGGCTCCTACAACAGAATTAGAAAATGAAATGCATTAGAAACATAACACAAATTTTTTGACGTCAACAAAAGCATCTACCATAAAAAAGAGCTAGTAAATTCAAACTATGTCAAATGCAGTGCAAGCTTTAGATAACATGCGAGTGAGGCACAGTGACAATGGGAAAAGCAAGGATAATCTCTTATTCTATAAGCTCCTTCTTGCAACCAGAGTAGCTCTAATCTCCTTCAGAATTAAGTTTCTCAGAGATTACTCTCGTGAAGGCTGAAGCTCTTTACAACAAATTCCATTACTTGTGCAATGATTAACATCTTTTTCATTTTTCAAGTACACCTCCGAGAAATTAAATTTAGAAGTAACATAAGGTATATCAGTACTAGTACCATTACCTAAA
Source organism: Fraxinus anomala (assembly GCA_903798345.1). Lineage (NCBI taxonomy): Eukaryota > Viridiplantae > Streptophyta > Magnoliopsida > Lamiales > Oleaceae > Fraxinus > Fraxinus anomala. The sequence continues at coordinate 12,343 of CAIGRN010131270.1, forward strand.
GACAATGTAATTCTGTTTTGGTGTTAACAGAACAAGTTGAAGCGATAATATTAAACCATAGAAATTCTAGACCATGAAAAGGGTAGCAAATGTACCAAAAGTGGAGAGGTAATGCGCTTCTCGACTGCAAGAACCACCCCTTCCTTAGTTTTTAGCGCGATCGCAGTGGAACCCAACTACAAGGATCACAAATAATACTAATTTTAATCAAAACCCACAATAGTTTAAAATAGGCTCTTAAAGGTGAGTAAAAATAAAGATTCATAGTGAGTGTGGTCACCTTGATGGCTTCAATGGCATATTCAACTTGAAACAATCGGCCTTCCGGAGAGAAAGTGTTAACTCCTCTATCATACTCAGTCCTAAAAAAAATAATAAATTCACATAAAAATTCAAAAAAATCTAACTAAACAGAACATTATAACATCCAAAAAAAAACCAGGTTTCGAGATGGAAATGAGATTCTTTTTTACCTTGTGAGGAACATTCTCAATTCGATTATTAGAGCTCAAATAAAATGGCTGCAGATAAGTTAAACACGCAGATATTAGGAAAGGGTACAAATTTAAACAGCTTAACACAATTCTGCCAAATCAAAATTTTCACTGAAATAATTTGAAAAAAATAAAGTGGATCTGAATCTGACTAACCTTTAATTAAGAGCAGACTTAAATTTTTTTAATTTGATTTGGCTGATATTTGTTTTATACCTGCTTTAGAACCCTTCTTGAGAAGCAAGGCAGTATTTTATGGAAAAGGGCAGGGGAGACTCGGGTTACCCGGATAGTTCCTGGGTCATTGGGCATGGAATAAATCTTACAATAATATTGGGTCCACTAGAATTAAAGGAAATTACTAGAATAGCACTAAAATATGAGGAAATTAAACCCTACCATTTTTTTAAAGATCACTATTCTAAAGATCGCCATATTTATAAAGATCACTATATATATAATAATAATAATAATAATAATAATATTATAAAATCTACCCACCCCACCTCACCCCACATTCACTACCCAAACCCTAAATTAATTCTCATTTATATCTTATTACCAGTTACTTCTTTTCCTCTTTGCATCTTTTTTTTTTTCACAGTACTCCGACGAAGACGATGGCTCTCTCCACCATTTTTTACTTCTTCACATTTCTCACAAGTGTCTCGTTGGTGTGAGCACTGCTTCTTCTCTGCTGACGACGCCGCACCACGAGCTACGATATGAGAGCGGCATCACTTGACGCCGCTACACCCTGTGGTTCTCTGTGATTGTTGTTGGTTGGTTTTGAAATAGATTTTGAGGTGGTTGTAACTACTCCAGCTGTAGCGGTGTTCAGAGCGTCATTGATCCGAGTTTACTAAAAATAATCAAGTTTGTAGTTTACCACGAAAGAGAAAGGTATAATCATTATTAAAAGTTCGATTATTTTTTATTTTGTAGCAAACTACTCATGCTTGCTAAGTAGAGTTTTCTGTCAATTCCTTGTCCTGCACCAAATACTAGGAGGCTAGATATTCGGTCAATTCCAAGTTTCAAAAATCATATATGCTAAAAGCACATGTATAGTATGTAAATACAACAATTGAGTGAATAAAAATGACATTGAGTAAATTTTTCCAGCATGTTAGTTGATGTGAATTGTTTAATATTGTGTGTGTAGCATTTAAGACGATCACGTTTGTCAAAACGCAACATTTCAGTGCTACTTGTGTCTATTTCCCTAAACTTTTTAATTTCTAAGACCAGTTATTATGGACTAGATATTTTGTGACCCTGTTGGACCTGGGCCCTTATCTTGCTATACATTTCAGCCTAATATTTTATATTTGAGCTTTGCTACGGGTACCCAAGCGTTTACACGCCCGGTTACCTGCCCCTCACAAGGTAGGGGGGGCAGGGGGGCTCCCCCCTACCTTGTGAGGGGAGTGTCATGTGTACACTTAGAATTTTTTTTAATATTTTGTCTGTAGCAAAATTAGTAGCCCCAGCTGATAGAAGGTATTTTGATTTGCTCACACTTTTCCTGCCATTGGCCCTTGGATTTTACTACGTTGTGAGTAATGGCCTATCTTACTTTTTTTTTCATTTACGTTGTCGTTCGTGTCTTCAATTGTGAATATATTTATTTTAAAACAATTGCCTATATAAAACTTTGTCGATGTCATTCTATAGGGAAGGAAATGAATATTTGTTGGTAATTTTGGACGAAATTAATCTGCGTGATATTTGATAAAAGCATTAAAGGGCATAATAACATGGGCGGAAATTATAAAAAGTCATGCAAAATCTTGAACTTAACCTAGGAGTTGAGTGCAACTATTCATACATAAATTTGAATTCTAAAGTCATTATGGAAATTACACTTTTGAAATAGCAGTGTGCGCACGTGAAAGATGTAATTAAAATCAAAGGAAAAAGGACACGAGTTAGATCGTACAGCAATTAAGTATTAACTAGAGCAATTATGAGTGTAAAAACTTCAAAGATTAGACTAAAGCAATTAGAATTATATATCTCTTGTCCTTGACTTCTTCTTCCATGGACCACAATAGGGAGGTCGAGTTCAACAAGGCACTAAAAGATAAAGAACCAACAGCATTTCATAATCAATTAGAGAAAAGTTAAATGGAAAATAGAGAGACAAAGAAGCACCCATATCAACACACAGCAACATTCTAGCAACACATCATCCTTCACTTGTCAACTAATACCAACTCTCTGCGCTTTCTCAAGTAGAAGAAAGTGCCAAGCATTCACATTCGCATTATATATTAAACACTGGCATTACCAAGTATCAAGATATTATTACTTGACCAAGTCTCCACTCCTCGTCCTACCGGAAAACCTCATCCATAGCACTAAGGGAACCTTAAAGTTGCTTACCCTCGGATTTTACTACAGAGGCTGCTGGATTGTCACGACTATTGGACTTGTGACGTCGTGCTTCCCATCCGACCATACTATAGAGCCACTCTTCAATATTGAATTCCCAGGGGCGAGTTTCTCTTTCCGGACTTGTACCCTGACTAGAAAGTTCAGTTTTTGCCCGACCCTCCTAAACGCAAGCCTCTCCGGCTGCACAGTCACCACCAATCCCTTTGGTGGATTAATTGTCACTTCATACACGGAATTTGATTCTCCAACGTTGGTGACTGTCCTAATGAAATGAGTCGACGTCTTGTTCTTTCCATATTGTTGGAACACAGCTGAGAGTGAAGGGTAATTCAGATTCCCGACATGGCCAGCCCTTTTGGCTCCACTGCAATCCTTATACTTCCTAGTGACAATTTGAATATTCTTGGTCGTATAATTCGAGTTACAAAGGAGATCCACATAATCATAAGAACTCAAATCATAAATCAATCCTGGATCCATAGCCTTCGGAGGATGCACATGACCCGCTCCATAATCCATCACGGTCGATGAATTCCCCGTTGATTCATCCAACATTGTTTCACCACGATTATCTACTGTATACGCTGTTGTCATCAAAGCAGACCTAATTGCCGCGGGGCTCCATTCAGGATGAGCAGCCTTCAACAATGCTGCAAGCCCAGAAACATGAGGGCAAGCCATTGACGTCCCTGACAATATATTGAACTCGGTTCTCCGTTTATCAGATGGAATTCCACTCGGCCCAACACCATCCGGCCAGGCTGCTAGTATATTCAATCCTGGTGCAATAACATCAGGTTTTAAAATCTCCGGTGTCTCAGGATTAGGCCCTCTAGCCGAGAACGAGGCCACAAACGGAGCGGGCCGGACATTAACCCTAGTACCTTTAAAGATTATTGTAGCCATTGCCGGAGTTTTAGACTTTGACATTTCTGTGATGTACTTTCTGATTTCTTCGCCGGCAGATGCACCAACAGACGTTGCCGGCAACACGTGGCAATCAGCCACCAATCCTTCACCATCAAAAACACCATTTGCCAAAATCATTCCAATGCCACCTGCCTTTTTCACCACTTCACCTTTAGAAGCCCTTGAATTAATCCCTCTATCGCACAATACAATTTTCCCTTGCACAATGTTAGGGTCTAATGAACCTTCTAAACAAAGTGAAGAAGAGTACCCGTCACTTCCTTCACTACCTGCGTATATTAGCGGGTAGAGATTATGTGGCGCCAAAGCTGGTCCACCGTAGACGCTGACGCCGGAGATTATTTTTCCGTTACCGAGCTTGACGTCGGCAGGGAAGTCACGATCGATATTTCCCGCGCCTACAGTGGTGACCCAGGGAGCAACGTTGGTAACGGTGAGACCTCCGGGACCGCCGTTTCCGGCTGAGGCGGACACGAATACTCCGGCGTCTGAGGCGCCGAACGCTCCAATTGCTATAGCGTCCAGGTAGTACGGCACGACTACTCCACCGACGCTTAAAGAGATGACGTCAACACCGTCTGCCACAGCGATGTCAAATGCTGCCAGTATGTCAGAATCATAGCAGCCGGCGTTCCAGCAGACTTTATAAGCCGCAAGCCGAGCCTTGGGAGCCATTCCAGCTGCAACGCCGCGAGCGTAACCAAGAGTTGAAGCCGGAAACACGTACCTCCCGGCGGCTATAGATGCCGTGTGAGTCCCATGCCCATCGGAGTCCCTTGGAGACCGAAACTCTACCGTTTCATTCATTTTCCCGTTAGTGGCTTCATACCCATCGGAAAAATACCTCGCTCCGATGAGTTTCCGGTTGCATGAGGTCGAGGGGAAATTTTCTCCGGCGACACACTGGCCCTTCCATTTGGGTGGGAGAGGACCCAGCTCACGATCATTAAAACTCTCTCTCTCAGGCCAGATCCCGGTGTCAATTACTCCAATAACAAGATCCGACCCAAAATCCGACTCCTTCAACAGCCCAGCACTGTCGCTTGTTTTTAAGCCAAGAAATTCCGGGGAGCGTGTCGTATGGACGTGCCTCACTTGCTCAGGAATCACAGCTACTATCCCAGAAAAAGTTTCCAGCCTTTGAGCTTCCAAAGTAGAGAGCTTAGCAGAAAACCCATGGAAAACAGTATCGTAAGTGTGAATTACATCAGTAGAATCCGACGAGTTTTCGTCAATGGCAGTGGGAGAGAGGGATCTGAGAGTCGATTGATACCAATGCTTGTGGGTAAGGAAAATAGACGGTTTTGCATCGCGTTGAACGCGAATTATAAATGTTTTTCTCAGTAATTCAGCATCTGCGAAAGCAAATACTAACAATAGTGTAGAGAAGAAGAGTGAAGATTTTGGCATTGGAGATTGGCAGTGTATGAGTAGAGTGAAGTGTTCTGGTGTCTCTCTCGAGGATGCAGAGTTAATTTGAATGAATGGATGTAAATTATTCAGAGTTGAAAACAACAGTCGAAATTAGGAAAGTTGGGTCTCATTATGATTTCTCTTCCAACTTTTTTTCCTTTTATAAAAAGAAAAGGACCTTTTTCATTCTGGGAAATTCTATTCATCCTAATTGCGAATTGTAGCAAAAGTAAACTTTTACGCCCTAACCATAAGATTCTTTTTTTTTTATCTGTAATTTGAAGCTTTGAAGAAGAATGAAATTAGGGGTGATTGGATGACAGCACTAAGCATATTTTGGATACTAGTGTTTACAGGATTCAGAGTCACGTGTTGCTCGGAGTTCTTAATTTTTATTTTTCATTTTTTGCGAAGAGGAAAGTTTCTTACACGAAGTTTATGGACTAACTAAGTCCCCGTTTAAGTCACCTTACAATTTTCAATCTCATTCTTCTGTTCATTTTTAACCACACATTTTTCAATAAAATAATATTTTCCATCACATCAATAATTTTTCCTTATTTTTCAATCACACATTTTTCATCAATTTACTATTTCAGAATACATTCTTCCAAATTAATGTGACTCAAACACAATTTTTTAATCTGAATGTGAGTAGATCTCTATTGGATGGAAGTTATCAAATGCATGCGGTTTTTTTGTACAGATAATATATTCGATGAAAAGAAAAAGAATGGAATAAAATTAGAAATCACGACAAATGTTGAGGACTAAGTTAGAAACTAAAAGGTTGAGGACCAAATTATAAAATAAATTAAAATGTAGACCTTAATTATACACAGTACATGCATGCATAGAATGTTGTGCTGACCCAGACGGTCAAATTTCATTTTCCTTTACATACAACACCCACCCACCCACACGTGCCCTTTCAATTATTTTTCTCTCTCTCCCACTCATCATAAATTATGAAAAATGCTAGTAGTATATTTTAGACATTCGATATGTCAAGTTGGACAAGGGAACTCACAATAAAGTCCAAAATGAAAATCGAGAAAAGCTGGTCTAAGCATCGACCCATCCTTAGTGGTGGTGGTGGCCGGTGGGTCAATTAAATATGTTAGCTTTTGGATGGTTAGCTTCAGTGTGTTTGAAAATGCCTCCTTTGGGGGTTTCAAAATGAATTATATATTTCAATAGCAACGAATTCCATTTTAATTATGCATTGCATTCGAGTTGACGAATAGATGAATTTATTTTGTGATTATTCCTCGTAAATTTCTTTGAACGCAATTAGTTTAGTATAGCATAAGATTTACAGGCCTGATCTCGTGTATGACGCGTCGAGAGAAACTCATAAATACCATAAGATTCGCTTGCTAGCTACTGCCATCAATTTCATAATATTTAAGTGAGAGAAATGGGAGGGACCCGAATTGGTCTGGCGGAGACAGCTGGTACATAATTATGTTGCAGAGATGCAATTATCATTTTCCAAGTACTAATATTTTTGTATATAAAAAATCAATTTTAAAGAAAATCCAAAAACGACATGAAAACAATATAGCTATTTTTCAAATAAGTGGACTCACATATGCTGGTAAACATAACAGCAAAGGGAAATTGATTCGGCAAGAAATCGGTCATGTTGGTCCACACTTACGAGCATTTTTTGAATTAATTTAATAATAGAACAAATTTCCTTCTTAATCTTATGTAATCGATCTTGTTATACCAACAGATGTGCAATCTGATTAAACTCGAACATTCAAAGTTGATGAAATCATTTGCTTCTTTCCTCCCGGACCCATCTCAGATTAAAAATAAAGCTTGCCTTCTAAAATAACTTTCCAACACCCTAAGATAAAGGAGTGGAGATTAGTTATTTGAAAAAAAAGAAAGGATCCACTTCTCTTCTTCAATTATTGCTATGTAAATCTTTTCCCAATCCCTAGAATAATAATACCTTATTAAAGTTCATTGATTGTCAATTAACTAGTCAGAAAATATTTTTCTTTTGAAATGTGAAAAGAGAAAATTCTAAAACTTTACAAGATCAGTTGTCGGTAGCTCTAGCGGTTGGTTAAATTACAGCTGTTGCGAATATTTATACCTTTGTTTTGCATTCACTATCTGGCACCTATAGTGCCTAAAACCAAAATCCATCGCGTAGGCTAAACTTACCATTAGTCGAAGCATATCTCAATTTAAGATTCATTGGTAGAGCAATTGTCGATGCTAATGGACCCAAACTTGGGTAATCTATCCACGACCATGAATAAGATGAAGTGGGGGAGAAAATAAGTGCAAAGTATGGAAGGGAAAACCACTGCAATATGAACGCAAAACTTCAAAAAAAATAAAAGTAGGCCGGTTACATCTGAATTGCAAAGCAATACATGTCCGTGCAAATCAAGGTTTCATGTCATTGTATTGCCAATGAGATATGTCGCAAGTATAGCTGGATGAGCTCATCGCTTACTACAGATGGTGAGAAAACACCCAAATCCGTAAAAAGGAAGGTAAGATACTCAGGTGGTGTATAATCCCGGGCAGATGTCTCCCCCTCAACCTTGGATGGAATTGGTACCCCAAAATCAATTGGACATAAGGCGGATTTGATCCAATGGATAGAGACGAGCAAACTGCAACAATAAGCATCGAATTAAAAATTGCTACCAAATACTAAATCAAGAGCTGTTTAAATCTGCTGTAGAGTTTGTAGCTCAAAAATGACGACGGCAATATAGCAATGGCAACCTTGAAAGTCATTTGCCTGGCTTCTTTTCAATCTAGATGACTCGTTCTAATACAAAATAAAAGATATCATTTTCCAAATACCTTGTAGCTTTCAGCAGCAACATAAACAGGCTTATTCATGCTCTTAGCAACCAATGAAATTTGGTAAGTCCCCATCATATTTATAATACATCCACTTTCGACCACTCCATCTGCTCCAACAAACACCATGTCGACTTCATCCATGTTATATGCCACAGCAGAATCTATCTAGAGCTTCACGGGAACATCAAGCTTGGCCAGCTCATTGGACAACTTAACCCTGTCCTGTCCTGTCCTGTCCGGTCTTCCCTCTGCATTCAGGACAATTTAATATCAAACTTTATACATTTTACTAGAAAATTAACTAAAGCTCCAACTTCGTAACGATGAACTTGCCCATCAGCACTAATTGAATGTAGCCAAAAAAATCATTCCAGCGGGGTTATGTGCCTTTCCCTGTTCACTCGAGTTCTCACGTGCCACCCACCCCCTTCAAGGCCTGAACCATGGACATGATCCTTTTCTTAGGTAGTGATTAGGAAAGCCTAGAATAATTCACTGGCTACTGCATTTAAGTGCGAGTCTAAGAACCCAGTTTGGTAGTTAGGCAATACAGTATACATTAGGAAATTAATTATAGCAAGTCCAGCAGTTTGAAACAAAAACTAGTCCCAAATGCGTTCCAACTAAGGGGACCTATATTGACAGTCAGGTTCTCTCTTCCTACTCCAGCTAGAAAACCTTTTTCTTTTATTCTTTCACCTCAAGTTGTTATTATATGTATTATAGAAATAAATTAACAAATTATGCGAGTCAGATATTAAAATTTTCCCTAAGGTTTTTATAAATTTTATTAACGCTAACATAAGCAATTCTAGAGGGACATTTTTTGGACCGGACCACCAAGTTTATTTCATTTCTCTCTTCCCTTTCTTTTTCTTTTTTTTTTTGCAACATAACCGGTCACTGATTATCCTACAATTAAGCTAACACCTTGAGGACAAATGAGAACCAGGAATGATGGATCAAAGTTTGGTGCTTCATGAGACAAACTAATGAATTTCTCTAAGTCGGTGGAGCTAAATAGCATATATTTATAACTGGAAAGCAATTTTAGAATACAACCTGTCCAGAAAACTCGAAACAGTTTCCTATTGCGTGCGGCTGTTCTCAAAACTTCTAACACCACACAAGAGAAGCCATGTACCAAAATTGTACAGCCATCAAAAATAAATTCTTGACTGAGCATTGCAATTATCTCGTGAGCCTGCAATACCAAAGCTTATTCAACATATTTCTTTGTTAAAGCAATTTTAAATTGGCGGTGAATGCAAATCGGTCATAAGAATAATAGTCCCTTGAAAATTCAAAATTAGCTTGCAAATGGGATACCTTGTATGATATCTCTCCAAACCTCTCTGCACATTCTAGAAGACGGGACATAGCTAAATTGAAGTCCTCATATTCCAAGGCTGAAGTTCTTGTTACATATCGCATAAACAGATCACAGCCAGCTGTTAAAGAGAGAGAGGTTGTGTCCCATGACTGAAACAAAAACACAGATATTACCGAACATTAGACCTTCTGATATACATCACAAATTCTTCCACAAATCGTTTGGATGTTTTCAGCAGACTCAGCACCAATATTACTGATCATGTGGCAGTTGTTACTGAAGAAAATCGAAAAACACTTGCAACATGCGAACATAACCAACTCTCTGTTGCTTCAGAGGGTAAAATTTGAATGCATACATGCACATAAAGTACATGTACACAACACAAAAACATAGCCTGTAACTTTGCCAAGTAAAATAATGCAAGGTAAAGCAAGAAAAGAACAAATTACAGCTGAAAGTTTTTTAAAAAATGGTCTAAGAAAGAGGCAACCCAGCTTAGCATATAAATGCCTCTTATGTGCCTCGAATCCTGTCACTGGACATGGATTTATTGAAACAGCTTAATAATTATTACTAGGCTAGTTGGAGCAAGAGAGACCAAATACATCATTCGTGGACAATGTGGAGAAAATCACAATGTATCATGCAAAGGTCAAATAAATTTGGGTAGATCCACATCCCTTTGACAACTCAACTAACATTATGCCAATTGATTGACATTTTATTATTCTCAATGCAATATATTTCCTTGACCAATAAAGACATCTCTTTCATGGACAAAACTTTTGGATACAATGCAGGATCACGTATTATAACCTCCAGATTTGGGATGCATACCAGTATATACCAGTATATCCAATTTGCATTTACAAACACAATTTTACGTAGCTACATAAACACCATTACTATACAGTGCATAATCCTCAAAGTGAAACATCTCGCAATAAAATTTCTTATTTGAGCGATTGTAACTATTCAAAAAATTTAACCAAATCATAATTATTTGAGCGATTAAAGCTGTCCATCAGTCCAACTCAAAGACATGGAATTCATCTATTAGTGATAATATAATCTCAATTACAAAACCGGGATAGTTAGAGATATAAACTAGAAATGGAAAATCCATGAGAAAGGATCGATTACAATAATATAAAATCAAAGAAATATAAATAAAACAAATTCACGTACTTTGACAGAATTTGAGGCCTTTTTAGCTCAATTTCGAGCTCCATCATAGTAGTAGCTTAGCTTGACCTAATAACTGAAGCCAAAGCCCTAATAGCCACCACGGCCTCTGCCAAATCCGGTTGTTTTCACCAGTTATTGAACTCGTCCACCACACTAACACCGTTTCCAGATTCTTCCCCGCCGGCAGACTTCAACGATGAATTGTCCGATACGACACCTTTGGGATGACGGCCACCAGCGACTTGAGCTTGAGCCAGCCAATCACTAGTGACGACGGCATGGTGAGCTGCGCGAGTTTGGTAATAAAGAGAGATTTGAGGGTTAGGGTTTTGCTGGGATTGAGGATTTTTTGTGGCCATGGTGGAGGAGGATGACGTCGCGGGAGACAGAGGACTGCCCAGCCTTTAATACGGTGTCGTTTCGTTGTTTATCAAGAATGAAAGATGTCGACCTCTACCATTGAGGGGTTTAATATTTATTTTTTAATAATTAGCTTTTAAATTGGAATCAGAATATGTGATTATGGGTGAAAATGAAATCTCCTCAAACGGTTTGTGAGATTCCGACAGCATCGAAGAAAATAGGAAGAGAGTAATGATACTTGCAGTCACTCATTATTGTAGTCGCCCTAAGCCTTCATCAAACGTCTCGTTAGCCCTTAAACTCTGCTCTATCCCACTCCATTAGCCACCGGGTGAAATTCGTTAATAGATTTCCTTACATGGATGACGGTAAAATGACGTGTCTAGTTAAATCACTCCAAATGACAAGTGAAGTGCCAGATCATGGCCACATCATCAATTCATTTGCCAAACACGCCTTTCCCACCCATTTGAAACACGACATGAACTCAGTTGAAAACCCAAAGCCTGAAATCAATTTCTTCCAAATCGAATCCTCCATCATGCGCTGAAGTCCCTGAACGCTAATTGGTAAATCAAGATCATCCTTAAACCAACTTGCCCATCCTCTATCAGCGAAGTCTGAAGTCCCTGAAAGCGATGCCTTTTGCTTTTCATCTTGCTGCACTTAGTGTGAACCATTGAGAATGAGTGTCATGAAGAGAGAGTTTAATGAAGCCATGAATTAGTCTAACAAATTCATTGAAGAACACTGTATGCTTGATGTTTAAGAGAAATAAATGGTTCCATTTGTTTAAGGGAGAGTTAGAATTTATTTTGTTTGTAATAATTAGTTTATGCTTGATGTTTGCAGTTCGAATGGAGAAATGGATGGTTCCACTCACTTTCGGAGAAGGCAATTGCTCAAGGCATTTTTTTCTTGTTCATATTTTGATGAATTCCCCACCACTTAAACACCAGATTTTGATCAATTTTGTGTGCAGAATTTGTATGATCAAAATTTTATTGACGAGAATAAGTTAGATTATCATTTTTGGCCATTCAAAGCTGATGATCTTGATCCTGTGGATTGCTTTTGGAGCTCTGTGATTGGTCAGCCTCTTGATGTTGGGTTGAACAAAGTTTAGAAATTAATCTTCAAAAGAGAATGCATGTATTCATTAATTTTGGTTTTTCTATACTTTAGTCCCTTCGAACTGGCCACTAGGTAACTACCTCTTTTCAAGACCAGAATTTATACTCACATCGATAGGTGCCCCCAGCCTTGAGCGATATCGCTTATTGCGTATTAAATATTTAATTGTAGTATATAGTGGCATTTTAAATGTATGTCACAAGACAGTAAGTTTGTTTCGGAATCCACTTTAATCGTAGATGAACTAAAAGCATGATTTCATCCTACTCTTACTGATCTCAAGGAGTGTCTCAGCTTACTAGAGAGAGAAACAATTCTGCTAAGCTTAGATTCATTAGTAATTTAGAACACATAGGAACATGAAATTATCAAATTCGCATAATTTCCACAATCATAAAAGAACTGATTAGAATCATGGACACTTTTCCTTGATGACATAAAATACAGCAACTATCGGTTAGTATTTTCAAAAGATTGGAGACAGAGAACAAAATAGAATTGATATTAAAAATTACGCCCCTAAAAATTCAAATTATTATATACATCCAAATGCATCAATCAATGGGAGCGGAATAAACCAATCCAAATCCATTCACGTGCACACAATCAAGAATGATCAACCTTGACGGATGGGCAGGTTGGTTTAAGGATGATCTTGATTTGGGGATTTGGGTTCAGGTACTTCAAACTTCGCGTGATAAGAGGATTTTAGATTTGGAAGAAATTTATTTCAGGCATTGGGTTTTCTATTGGGTTAATGTCGTGTTTCGCATGGTTGGGAAAGGCGTGTTCGCAAATGAATTGATGATGTGGCAGTGATTTGGCACCTGTCCTCCGATGGTTAACGGAGTGGGACAAGAAAATTTCAATGGCTAACGGGTTGCTTGACAAAGTTCAGTGAGTAAACCGTGACATGAATTAAAGTTCGATAATTAATTAAACATTTAACTCGACTAATTCTAGCTCCATCAAAAATTTTAACAAATGAACCTTGAAATTGTTGTTTTGAGACCATAGAGAGAGTTTACTCCCCTTTTACTCCATTTACATTGAAAACATGCTTCAGTTTGACCTCCATTATTCTCCATTAAATTATAATTCATTTTTTTCTCCTCTTCTCAATTACATATCCTCCAAAAAAAATGCTATGTGTATATTCATATGAGTGTCCATAATGGACACTCGATGCCCCTTATTGGTGGGGGTCCGACGCAACAAGTATGTACCTATAGCACAACTCATTATCTAATAAAATAATATTACACATAAATTCAATTATTTTTAACTACACATTATCCAGAAAATTCCGATTTCTTTCATTATAATGTGAAATAATGAAGTCAAACGTATTATATATTATTTCTAGATGTTCACTCAACTACTAATGTAGCACATTATACTTCAAGAATAACTAATGGCTATGGGTTCGAGCAAAGTTATACATCCAACCACTATTTATTTGCTCATTTTTGCATTTATTGAGTTCAGATTTTACGTGAGTTTCATTGTGATTCACGAATGAATCATAAAGTGGGGATCTATAAACAATGACAATTGCATTATAAAGACTCAAGTTCGTTTAGTGGTGGCAACGAGTCGAATCTAGCCGACTTGCGAGCCCAAGCTCTAGGCTCGATATCGGCTTGTCAAAAAAAGGCTCGGGCTTGGCCCGACCAAGCCGACTCAAGTACTTTTCGATTTTTTACTCAATTATATATAAAAACTTGATCGTTAATTTATAAACCACATAATTAATTTAAATTTTTTAAAAAAAATTATGCAAGTTGTTGAATTTTACAAACTAAGGGGTCATCAATTGAATAATTAAAAATATTAATTATGCAAGGCACGCTACACGAGCCCACATACGATTTTACAAACTAAGTGTTCATCAATTTAATAATAAAAAAAAAAATTACAGTCACAATACCAAATATTTCACCTTTATGCAAATTTTGTCCAAACATTTTATTTGTACCACCAAATGTACCAAGCCTTTAAAAATGTCGCAGTTGGAGTACATATTAATGGAATACATCAACTTGACCGTTAGTTGACTATTAAAAAAAATTGACCTCTTTCGACTAATTTAGAGGGGGTAAAATAGTACTTTTATATTATTCTACATAAAATAATATTATAGTAATTAAATAAAAATACTAAAAAGGAAAAAACTGGAAGAACACTGTTCTTCTTCCCCGCCTCGCCCCACCCTCAATACAACGATAATCTCCCAACATTATCTTCACTCAAAATTCTTGAAAATCCAGTTGTATGGCAATTAGACAAACCCCCAGCATCAACAAATTTTTTTGGCCTGTATGCAAGTATAGGAATCATGGGTCGATGGCGATTTCTACGTTAAGAAGTATAGAACTGTCCACCGCAATTTGAAAGGTCCCTATAGACTCCATTAAACTGTTAGATAAAATGCCTCTACAAAACTATATTTTCAAGATTCAGTGTAAACTGGAGAATGCCCAAATGCGGAAATTTAGAGATAATCAATCCCAGTTGACGTTCTCTTGAATAGAGGAAACTGGTGCGCAGAGAGAGCCCCCTTAAGTTTGTATTAGATTTTTAAGGTTAGCACTCGGAAGAGGAAATGAAGGGAAAACCATGGACAGAGGGCCAAATGGAATTGGACGGCGAATGTCTCCGTTTACAGTGGGACCTAAGAAATGGAATATCATAAAGGAGTGCGTTTTGATGATTTCGTTTTGTGATTCTCAGATCTGGCAAGTCCAGATTATGAACCAGAAGCTTGAAATCTGGTCATCTTCATTGGAGTCCAAGTTATGAACCAGAAGCTTGAAATTGGTTTCTTGGAATTTGCATTTTTCTTTGGTTATCTTCATTGTTTGTGCAGCTTAGAATCCGTCATTACACCCATGTTTTACTTATCTGTGAATGAACTATCAAGAGTGTTCTTGGGTTTGAGGGGAGGGCGGGCGGGTAAGAAGAACAGTGTTCTTCCAATGTTTTCTTTTTTCTTTTTTAATATTTTTATTTAATTACTATAATATTATTTTATGTAGAATAATATAAAAGTATGATTTTATCCTTTCTAAATTAGTCAAAAGAGGTCAAAGTTTTTTAATGGTCAACTAATGGTAAAATGGATGAATTGGACTCCAACTGCGATATTTTTAAAGGTTTGGTACCTCGGTAACATAAATGAAAGGTTTGGACAAAATCTACATAAAAGTGAAATATTTGATAACGTAACTGCAATTAATTATGCAAGGCTGGCTACACAAGCCCTTATATGATCTGATCGTATTTGTGCTCATGCAGCTTGCGGGCTAGCCCGAGCTCGGGCCAAATCTCATTTTGACGTTTGGCCAGAGCCTTGACTCGTACAAATGAGCTCTGAGTCGGCTCGACTCTAGTTTTTTTTTTTTTTAATCAAGCCATCGGTCGCCCAAATTGACGGGTTCATTTGCCATCACTAAGTTCACTAAGAGCCTGTTTGGTAGCAATTTTTCTAACCAAAAAAATGAATTTTCTGACCCTTAACATCAAAATCATCCGCAAAAGTTTGACTGGCCTTCTCACATGTGGGTCCCACTAATAACATTAAACGGTCACAATTTTAATTAAAATTGGGCCAAAATTGCTATCAAACAGACACTAAAGCCTGGACTTTTCCTAAACTATGTTATTGTCTCTGACTCACTCTTCTTGATGCGAGGTCAGATTTATGCTGTTGTATAAGAATTTATTTTATCTTAATTTTACTATTCAATGAGAAACTCGCGTCTCTTTATAATCAAGTTCAATTATGGTGTGAAGAAAATGTTTGCCGTGATGAAATGTTCACGTTGTTCCATACGTGATGCTTTGAAAGTTGTTAGTGTGCCAATAAAATTTGTGGATGAGAATGACGAATGTCAATATAAATTATTGAAACTGGTATTTTATATATATATATATAATTTTAAATTTTATTCATCAAATTTTACCTTTAAAACACCATAAGACTCCTCGAGGTCTCATGTATGGTTCAATTTTTTTTGTTAAGGAGCAATTTACTATTGATACATGTCACGTTTCATTATTGTTCGAATTTCACAATAAAATTTTAAATTAACATAAAATAAAAATTTATAAGAAAAGTCAAATTATGATCAAAATTACGTGTTCTGCAAAAATATATTTCGAATTAAAATCACCGTAAGTGTACGGTTCAATTACAACTAGTAAAATGGATTTTAAGTCCAAGTATCGTTCCCACAATGAAATGATTGATTAGTTCTAATTCTAATACCGCGACCTTAACAGAAATTATAAAAATTTGAGTGTTGGTTTTGATGCAATTATAATGAAATTAATGAAAAGTATGTAAGTATGAACTAATTAATTACCTAAATGCAAATTGACAATTAATGTAAATTGAAGTGTTTTCTAATATGTGAAGAATGTACTAGAATCACGAATCTCCATGTAATAAATTTTTTAAACCTAATTTCACATCTTGACACACGATTGAAATAATGAAGAATCAAT
>CAIGRN010131274.1:0-12887 GCA_903798345.1 Fraxinus anomala
AGTCTTTTTTGAAATTTGTTTTCCAAAAACTTTAAAATTAGCCCATTTGTAAAAGCTTAAATCTTCTGAAAATCTAAAAAATTCTTCCCAGTAAGACTCAAGATTTTCTTTTGAAAACATTTGACGAAGGTTTTTTCTAAAAGCTTTAACAACAGGAGTTTGATCAGTAAATCCGACAATTAGATTATTGCAGGCGGTAAGAGTATATATATATATATATATATATATATATATATACATATATATATATATATATATAGTGTATGTGTGTGTGTGTGTGTGAGAGAGAGTGAGAGAGAGAGAGAGAGTTTATTCGAGTGTATAAAAATTTATATTTTTTAAATTTATAAATAATCTGTATTATGATCAAGATGTTCTTTAAAAATAGACATTATCTCAAACATGCTCTAAGATTAAATACTGACACTCTATCATAAAGAGTAGGACTCGTAGGTATGCTCTAGATAAATATTGTGTTGTTAGTGATTTTTAACATTCGCAATTTTTGGGGCGTGTGCGGATTAGACTAAGGTTGGCTTGACTCGTTAAATTTAGTCCATGTTTGATTTAACTGCAAAATTGATAAAATTTTAAGATAAAATTAAAAAATAAATTTAATTAGATATTTTATGGGACTTACAATTTTTATTATCTTTTATCAAAATCTACGAAAATTTTACTTTTTATCCGAACAAGAAGAAATTACATTAATACCCCTTTTAAAATAACAATTCATAAATTACATAACAATTTTTTTTTTTTTTTTTCACCATTATTACTGCATTTTACAAAGTAAAAAGGGAAAACAATAAACAACCATATATCAATTGATTTTCTTGACAGCTTCTATTACTCCACCAAACAAGCCATTATTTAATTTATTCAATTAATATTCGAAATTACAAAATAATTGCCTTTACCAAAGAAAACCCGCCAATTCCACATAATTATTTTACACCAAAATCATAATACCAAATCCCCTAATCCAGAAAATCACAAATCAACCCATAGATCACTCACCTTCATACATCATTATATGAAATTCATTTTGAAGATATTGGATTTTTACCAATGATTGATGACGAATTCAGCATGAAATCCACCCAAACATTTTTATGACAGAGGGATCAGTGTGATCAATTTCATACATAACATAATACATGAATAGTTAAAATTTCGAATCCGCGTAATCCTACTGATAACAATCTTGATTGGCATAGTTCGGTATCCGTTCCATCCTTATATTTCGATGATAGATGTATCAAGGATCACACATTATCATATGTAATACAAGGACGTAGTGATCTCCTACTTCAAATAGGTTTACAGTGGTGACTCAATTTCCCAAAATATTGACAAACTCGATGAAAGATCATTAAGCGATGGTGAGTAATATCCAATACACATTTAAAAGAAACAAACGATCAGATTTTTGCATTTCAAACAGCACATACAAAAAATCAAATACATGGTGACAGATAAATTCATAGGAAGTTAGATGTTATTCCATTAAGATACAAATACTTTGCCAAAATCAATCCACGATATTCATGATACAGGTATATAGCGACAAAAAAGTTGAAATTACACCTTTCCTCATTGTTCGTACCGACATAATTTAATGAATGATTTCATAAACTGTATTTTTGGTTATATTTCATCCTCTTTATAGTATTGTTAATATTATTTGCAAGTCTGAGTATAATATGAGATTTTTTTTTATTTAGTAGGTATTTGTGATTTTTTTCCGTTTTAATAAAATCAAAGAGGGGCTTAGGCTCTAATTAGAGAGATGTGGTGCAGTTTTGGACTGGTTTGGGCCGTTATTGTTGGTATTTTCTAATTGGGCTTAATGATGATTTGGGTTAGGTTTAGTGTGGGCTTTTATTCTTGAAGAGGGGCTTTTGTAGTGAATTGAGATGGTTTCTAAATAGGTTAGAAGGTTGGGTACTCTTGGACTGGGTTTTTTGGTGCGATATTGAGAAATGTATGCATTTGGTACCAAAACAAGAGAACACATCTATGCAATTTTCATAGTTTCTGTTGGTGTGTGATTTCTTTGATTTGAATTGATACATAACAAATTATCTGATATTGACAAAGGAATCTGATTCTGGATACATTATTCAGATTATTCAGCGTACAATATATTATTTGATAGTGATTTCTGCGATGATAAACATGTCATAATTATGTCTGCTTATGTTTTCGAAATGTCTGAATACAGTTAGAAAAAAAAAATTTGGCTTTTCATATTCTCACCCAAATGGTTTTGATGTTGCGTGTCTCTAATAANTACAATATATTATTTGATAGTGATTTCTGCGATGATAAACATGTCATAATTATGTCTGCTTATGTTTTCGAAATGTCTGAATACAGTTAGAAAAAAAAAATTTGGCTTTTCATATTCTCACCCAAATGGTTTTGATGTTGCGTGTCTCTAATAAAATCCTCACTAACTGCATCGACGATGATTTGTTGTGTCCTTATCTGTAGTAAAACAAATAAATAAGTTTCATTTGATTATCGTAAATTGTGGCAGGTTTCAGCTTCAAATGAATTCCTATAAGAAGTAACCGGGGATATAACAGAGCATATTGTAGACTTGATATGTATGACGTGTACATGTAACGGATTTCAGGTGGACGGTGTCCCATGTCAACATGGTTTGGCGGTGATAGGTGAGAAGGGAGAACATCCTTACAAGTATTGCTTACATTACAACATAAAGGACGCATGCGTTGACACCTATGACGGTGATATCATTCCATCGGGGGTCGCGAACCCTAGAGGATTTTTAATAATGGAAGTCATAATCATATCCTCCCACCTAATTCAAAGATACCATGGGGCAACCAAAGAATACTAGGAGACGTACTAGGCTTAAGTCAATTAATCTGATCATGCGTGGACATCGTGGAGGAAAATGTCATAATAAACGGACTTGTAAGCAGCCTCTCCCACTGTGCCATGTGAGAAAACGGAAATGAGGATCATAAATTAGATCGTGTACAGTAGGCAATTAATTTAGATTACAATTTACATATACTGCTTTTACCTTTCCATTTTTTTTTTTTTAGTTAGATTTGGAACATTTACTTGACTCGAGTATATGATGAAATTAAATTTGATTGGATCTCGTTTTATTTCGAGTTGAACCATACGTTGAGATGTTATACCAAATTGTTGTACATATAATACAACTTCTCAACGTATGTTCTACTTTATCAACAAAAGATGATTGCATATGCACCTTCGGCTAGGGTTTAACAGTCGCAAAAGGTCACGAAAAGAAGAAGGTAACGATTATGATTTGGTGTAATAATATTCTGGAAAATATTTGTTTGATCTATGGTGTAATCTCCGATAGGGTTTTTAAGGATTTTGGGAGGAGCGTATGGCTGGAGATGATTTGCTCTATTATTCAAGAAAGTCACCATTTAGGGGATTATGATTTTTGGTTAGTGATGATAAATGGCGCGTTTGGAGGACTAAGATTGGCTACCAAAATTATTCCTTGTATGATTTAGTTGTAACAAGTAATATTTGAAAAATAAAATAATAGTTATGTGCTGTAAATATTAAAAATTTACAAAAAATTTAACCCTCGTTGACTCTCTCTATTTCAAAATTCTTTGTTCTCATACTTATTTTTAATAACATATTCACACAATAAAATATTTTGGACATAAATTTAAAGTTTTTTCCTACTTTTTAACTATACATTCTTCGAAAAATGAATATTTAAAACATTATTTTTCCCAATTTCTCTTTATAATGACCATCAAACACGGGTTTTCTCTTTATTAGAGCATTAAATTCTTCAAAATAGAATCAAAGTAGAAAATACGGAAAATTGCTTGAAGCACCTATTACACAAGTATGGTACATAAATAATTGAAAAAATGTGATAGCACGAATATTTCGCATCAATGGATCGGAACAAATTACAACCAAAAATTGAGAAAAATATGATAAATTCTATGGCTCGACTCTTAGATGTGCTAGAAGGTTACAAGGACAGCTTGTGTTACTAAATTTGCCTAGGCATGGTTCCATTTTACTTAATAGAGTTTGAATTGTTAGACTATGAGTCCACTTTCGAGGATTACCTTAAAAAAGGATCATAAAATGGAGAGTGCGGCAAATACGATCTTATCTCACTCCCACCATTTTTTCAAATGGCTTTGTTGATCCGAAAGAGAAGTCCAACTATATATAGCGTTATATTAGTTGAGGCTAAGATTTCGTATTAATATAGTGATAAGTCTATGTTATACATTTACACGAGCCTAAAATATAAATAGTTAATTTTTTTTAATGCCTAATTTATTTTATATTTCGTTTATTAGGTAAAACTCGATTATTGGAAGTGGAATCGGAAAAAAAGAAAAAAGCGAAACGGGGTAAAATTCAAATTTTGAGGACCTAATTGCAAATTTTCAATAGTTTATTAGAATCACAAAATGAAGATTGAAGATTTTACGGATTGAATTGGATGAAATTAGAAGATAAAGGATCGAAGTTGCGAAAGAAAAGAACTTAATTGGATGAAGAATAAAGAATCGGGGACCCAACTGCAAAATCACCAAAACCTTGAGCACGCGCACCACTTACTATGGCGCAACCACGTGCGTGCACGGCGCGGGGTCAAGGAACATATCGACACACCCAGTCACCCATGCTGGTTTAAACTAGGATCTGTTTCTACAATTTTCATTTTTCATTACAATTCTTCTTCAATTAAAATTCGGATGTGATTTTCATCAGAATCTTTAGCCTTATAAATACCATACTCCAGAATACATTGAGGACATGTCTCATGCACCATTATTCATAAATTACATCAATTAAATAGAGGCAAAGAACATTGTTCTTGTGAGATAATTAAGGGTGAATTCACGATTTCATCAAATTAAATATTCAACCTTGATACTTGGGAAAAGAAGAAAAGGAAACTTCAGATATTCATCAAGACACAATTGAAGAAATTCAAGAGATCAAGATCAATCTTCAACTTCTCAATTTATCCATAATTCGGATTACGTTTTTCCAATTATTATGACTTCTCAACTTTTAATACATGATTATTCGCATCTTTCATAAAGATATAAGAATGTCACATGAGATGATAAATTTAATTAATATCGAGAGATACTTTTAATTAATTTAAGAATATTGATCAACAAGAATGTGCGCATATTGTCATGTTACTAAACTGCACTAAACATGTTAATAAAGGGGATTCGAGGCCTTAGTAACCATCTAATTTAAATTTACAAAAACTTTATAATTTGCTCACTAGAATAATGAGTTTAATTAGATAAATTTGTATAAATTCTTCGCACAAAAAATATGCTATTCGTTTAGAGTTACAATTGATTGACACTAGATTAAGTACATAGTTCACGTGGAAACAATATTCTACTTTTCACTTTATTACTTGTTCGCGATTATGCACCTTGCAGAAAATCAAATGATCAAATTTTGATACTGTTGCCAAGGACTATTGTATTTAATTATTTTTAATTTGTTTTAGCTTAAATTTGAATTTTTATTGCTTTATTAGTTTTTAATTTCATATTAGAAAAAAAAATATAGGGTTTTTGGGATTTTACATGCAAAGTTCGAGATATGGCGATCTTGCTCCCTTTAATCCAGAAATCGAACATACATTCAGATTGAAGATAAAAGAACAGTTAAAAGCAAACAAAAAATAACAAGCAGAATCAAAGGTAGAAGAGAATCAAGTAACTGCTAAGTTGAATACAAAATGCAGCACATTTGATTGTAGCTGCATGTAATGAAAATGAAAGATTGATGGGGGAATACATTGTTTCACTAGTGGTAGAAAGAAGATCGAGCATTGCATATCCAACATTTGGACAAGCAAATTTTCACTTGAGGACGGACACAATAAACATGTTCCAGAGTGTTATGGTTCTTTGAGAGACCAACTGACAATCTAAGTGCTCATATCTTGAGATTTTTGGATATATGTGCGACAATTGAATATTCAGGGATTTCTAATGATGCAATTCGGCTAAGGATCTTTCCATACACTTTGAAAGATTTAGTCAGGGAATGGTTAGACACATTCCCATCTCACATTATCACTACTTGAGATAGCATAAGACATAAATTCTTGAACAAATACTTCCCTAGAAAATGATTGCCAAGTTGAGGATAAAATCACTGCAATTTCCCAGCTTAATTGATGTGCTATTATGAGGTATGGGAGAGATAAAAAGGTATGTTTCGACAATGTACATAACAAGGTTTGCAGAAGTGGCTACAACTCCAGTATTTCTACATTGGATTGAATTCAATTGGCAAAGCTAACGTACACTTTGTTTGTGATGGGTAAATTACAAAAAAGGCAGCTGATAAAGTTTATCAAATCATGGAGGATTTGGCATACACCAGTGCATTGTGGCCAATTGAGAGATCTGGTGAAAAAAAAGTCACGAAAATGCATAAGACTGATACACTAACAGCTATTTCAGTACAACTAGCAACACTAGCTAAAAAGGTAGATGGTTGAAATAGCATTTTTTTAGTTAGAATTTTTTTTAAAAGGTAGATGGTTGATAAATGCAGTTCAAGCAATTGGGCATAAATAAATGCAACCATTGCGGTGGAAATCACGAAGTGTAGATTGTAATGTAGAAGTCCATTTGATAAATTAGCTTAAGAGGTAAATTACATGCAGAATTACCAAAGGTAGCAGAATAATTCACATTCCAATACATACAATCATGGTTGGAGAAATCATCACAACTTCTTTTAGAGCAATACTAAGTCTTCTCAAGATGCACTATATCAAAATGCACTATCATGTCTTTAGCAGCTAGAAAAGAAACTTTCATTGGAAGAAGTATTTACCAAGATGGCTGAAGCATCAACTAAATTCATTCAACAGACTGAGAAAAATTTTCAAGTTCAAGGGGTTACGATACATAATTTGGAGAATGAAATGGGATAAATAGCTGAGGCATTATCAGAGAGACTACTAGGAGCCTTGCCAAGTGACATAAAGACAATTCCCAAATAATAGGTAATGGCGGTAAATGTTGTAGATAACGAGCTAGTTGAGACAATTACTACGTGGAGTGGGGTTCGACTCCCAAAATAACAGTTAAAAGACATGAGGTAATAAATGAAAACGTACCTTCCACATATTAAGAGCAAGTGGATCTATCAAATAGTCAACAAAAATAGTTCCATATCAAAAGTTTGATAACCATAGATTAATGCAACCATCCCTATCAAGACATGTGTCTCACGTCCCATTTCTTGAAGATTGTAGAAAATGAAGCTCGAAAAACAATTCGAAAAGTTTCTGGAAGTGCTAAGGAAGTTTCACATCAATATACTGTTCATCAATGCAATTAGACAGATTCCAAGTTACGCAAGATTCTTGAAAGATATGATATCTAGTAAAAAAATGCTTCCAAATTTTGAAGAAGCGACATTGATAAAGGAGAGTAGTGCAATGCTATAAAATAAATTGCCTTCCAAATTCAAGGATCCGAGGAGTTTCACTTTACCCATTTCACTAGACAAAGATTTTTCTTTTAATGCTTTATGTGATATAAACAATTTTCTTTTACCTATCTCAGGAAAGCTGGAAATTGATATTCCTGACGAACTTCATTATTCTTGACATAGAAGAAGATCGAAATATTCCAATAATTTTGAGTCAACCCTTCCTAGCAATCAATCGAACCTTGATTGACATGAAAAAAAATGAGTTGGCCTTAAGGGTATAATATGAACAAAAAGTTTTAAAATTACACAATACATCCAAACAACCAGCAAATCTCAAGGAGTGCAAATGTATTGATAAAGATTACCTACAAAGCTCTCAGAAGAAAAAAAACCTAAAGTTGGTGGAATTCTTGGTCGAGATGAACATAGAGAATTTAAGGTTTGGAGAACAAAAAGAAGACGTAAGGTTGAAAATTGCAAAGAGTGCAAGGTCGAAAATTCTTATTTGAACCACCATGATTAACTCTTCTATAAAGTCTAGCTAAAGACTTTAAATTAAGCGTTTATTGAGAAGCAATCCAATTTTTTATTCTTTTAATTATTATGCTTTATTGGAAAATTAAGCACCTTTGGATGCACAATTTTTAAGGCTTCAAGGGTGTAAAAACTGATTATCAAACACACACATTGTAACTTTTAAATTGTTTATTGAATCTTATATTGGATTTTTTTTTTTCACTTTTCAAAAATACTAGGATATCAATCGGGGGGGCAACTTAACAAGTTAAAGAATGAAATAAACTAATCCAACAAGTTATCTCGAACAACAGACAAAAATTCAGAGAGTGCCTACTTTCTTTCTTCTTTTTTCGTCTCTCTTTATGTCCTAGATTATACTTTGCAGCATAAAGGATAATGTCTATTTTAAATTTGGGGATAAGAAAAAATATTGAGTTTTTTATTTGTACGAGTTAGGTAGCCAGTCGACAATAATGAATAAATTAGAAATTATGTATTGATTTATGAACAGTGAATACATTATATGCTTATATTAATTAATTCTTATCCATATAAAACTTGATATTTCTTGCACACGTGAATTAAGTTTAGCATTATGAAAGAATGAGTTGATCATATGCTTAATAGATTGAAATAGTAGAATTTAGATGTTAAATCCAAAAATTACTACAACATACATTCTTAGACGAAATTTAGTTTAATTTGGAGGTGATTAAACTGTTGTAAGAAGATATTGATATGAATGAGGATTTCATGTGTGTAAATTCTTGTGTGAATTGTTTAAGTTTTACAAGATGAAAATTAGGTAAAAATATTAAATTAACGGTGAATTTTTGATAGTGGGTATTTAATTAGGGGTATTGTACTAATAATGGAAAAATTGTCTCATTATGAAAATATTTCGGTAGTCTTTATGACTCAAGTAATTAAGCTTGTAAGGTGATCTAAAATTTGGTATCCTATAATCAGTGGACTTAGAAGAATTGCTCAAAGGTTTGTTACAAGAGTCATTTAGAGAGAGTAATGGAAAGAAGTTCGCACATAATTTTTTTTACATACTACATGTCTTGATTAAGCTCCAAATACTGATTCGTTGAGAACCTAATTACAACTTTTCAATAAGATTTGGATCGCAAAATGAAGATTGAAGATTTTATGGGTTGAATTGGATGTAATTAGAATATAAAGGATCGAAGTTGTGAAAGAAAATGACTTAATTGGATGAAAAAATAAAGAATCAGGGACCAAAATGAAAAATCACCAAACCTTAAGTAGAGCGCGTGCACCACTTACTATGGCGCAACCACGTGCCGCTATTAAAACCATCCTGAGACCAATTGGTGTGCACGATGCAGGTTCAAGGAACATATGCGCCGATTTAAACTAAGACCGTTTATGCAATTTCGTTTCATTACAATTCTTCTTCAATTAAAATTCGAATGCGGTTTTCATTAGAATTTTTAGCCTCATAAATACCAAACCCCATAATACATTGAGGACACCTCTCATATACCAATATTCATAAATTACTTCAATTCAAGAGACACAAAATGCATTGCACTTGTGAGATAATTAAGAGTAAATTCATAATTTCATCAAATTGAATTGGAGATTCATCAAGACACAATTAAAGAAATTCATGAGATCAAGATCATTCTTAAACTTTTCAATTTATCCATAATACGGGTTATGCTTTTCCAATTAATTATGACTTCTTTCAATTTTGTAATGCTAAGCTAGGTTTCAATTATTAAGACATGAATGAACCCTTATTATGAAAATTTTAATATAAATTCAATAATTTGACGTTCAATATATGTTTATTCTTAGATAATTGTTATAAAACTTAATATTTTTCAATTAATTGGCTACTAATTAGAATGTTGTGTGAATTTTACATAATTCCTATAAATGTTCTCGCATTTCTAATGCATGGTTTCATGTTCACATCTTTCATAGAGATATATGAAAGTCACTTAAGAGGTTAGATATAATTGACATCGAGAGATATTTGTAATTAATTTAAGAATATTGATCAACAAACATGTGCACATATTGTTATGTTATTAAACTACACTAAAATGAACTAATAATGGGGGATTCGAGGTCTTAGTAACAATCTATTCTAAATTTACAAAAGTTTCGTAATTTGCTGACTAGTAGAGGTGGGCATTTTTTTTCCAGAATGGTGGAACGGGACCGAAATCGAATAGATACGGTCGGTTCGATTCCTTTATTAAATAGATCGATTTTGGGATCATACATCGAGAACCGATTGATTCTGATCCGATTCTTAGTACTGTCTTAAGAACCAATAGTGAACTCGATTTTTCCTAGTTTTTCTTTTTGTTGGTATATTGCACAAATATGCATCAGTTATTTAAACGCTAGACCCCAAAATTATTCACGTCAAAATTTTACCATCCATACAATTCTTCTTCTTACTTTTACTATAAAATTTAATGGGTAATCAATATTTAAATATAAATAATTTTATAAATACTTTACAAAAATTCATAAATTTAATACAAACCCCATAAGAAAAAGTATATTTTCAGTTCAATCTTTCGTAAGAACTCGTGTTTCTCGTTATTTTCAAAGTGGTCGATCATTAGACTAAAGATCTCTTTGAAAATAATATGATTACACATACTGCATACATTTTTTAATATATATTGTTCTATGAATTTTGTTAACAATTAATTTTTTATCTAGATTTTATAGTTTATATTGCGTTTAATAATTTATCCTTTTTATGCCCTTATTAAATGACTTAAGTTTTTGAGTGTTTTTGTTTATTGCATTGGTTAATGAACTTTATTTTATCTTTTTCAATTTGACAACTAGTTTAATACTTTTTTTAAAAAAAAAATTCTAACATAAAGAATCGAACTGGGTCGAATTAGAACCGATTGGTTCGGTTCTATAGTTAGATATGAAACTAATAGTTTCATTTATGAAATTCCCATTGGTATTTGGTTTGGTTCGATTCCCTTTGGAATTGGACCGAGCCCACTTCTCCTCACTTGAATACTCAATTTAATTAGATAAATCAATATAAATTCTTCATAAAAAATTTTGCTATTTGATTAGAGTTACAATTGATTGACACTAGGACCTTGTTTGATCCCCATTTGTATCAAAATACATTTTTCTCTTTCTTCTTTTCAACTATACATTTTTTAATAAAATAATATTATACACAATCCAAAAACTTTTTCTTTCATTTCACATTCTCTATCAATCTATTATTCCAAAATGCATTTTACACAAAAAAATGATGGCTCAAACGGGCCCTAGATTAAGTACATAATTCTCGTGTAAACGATATCCTACTTTTTACTTTATAACTTATTAACGATATCGTACACTTGGAAAAAATCAAAGGATCACTTAGCAAGGGAAGAAATACCTTTTTCAAAGAAAAAATAGCATATTTGAGGCCACAAATTTGTATACCCAAGAAATGAGAAAGAATGAAGTTGTTTTGGTTTGCAACATGGGAAGTAAAGAATACTGTGTATGTGGTCAGGAAAATTTGCATTTCTTGGGCAATAAATGAACTCATTGCAAGTTGTATTTTACTGTAGAAATAGGAAATCTAACTTTTTGGCGCCTATCAAACCAAAGACAGGCCACACGATCTAATGGGACCCAGTGTCGCCAACTGGCCACTAAATTTTGTTTTGATTTCGTCGACAACCGCCATTGCACGTCCCCACTCTCAGCGCTTTGTTTTGCTCTATTTTTTTTTAAAGTACCTTTTTTGAAAAAATGGAATAGTAATTTTTTTTAAAGAATGTTTGGTTAAAAAATATGAAAAAATTTTAAATTTAAGTGCAAAATATTGGATTGTGAGAATTTATGATTAAAAATAATTAAAAAATATTTGTCAAACAAGGACTTAATAATTTTCACAAATAAATACAGAATCACTAACAACCCATATTGTTTGTTTTTCAATTTTGAATTTTGAGTTCATTTTTGATTTTTTTTTAGGGTCTATTTTAAGATTACTAAATATGTATTTGATTGTCATTCTGAAAAATTATTTCTCAAAACAGAAAATTAAAAAACCATTGAATTTGGAATATTGAGAAATTGTTTTACGATATTTTATTCCATAAATTTGATTATTCAGTAAAATAAAATAATTTCATTTTATATTACCTAGTAATATATACATTTAAAAGTTGATAAATCTTATAATATTTTTTTCTACAAAAGTAAAACAAGTACAAATAATAAATTGAGTTGGTGAAACATAAAAAGAAAAAAGAAAAATTAATTGCATGGATCGATAATTTTTATCTGTATTTTAAATATGTTTTTTATGTAAATAATCGTTAATAACTTGAAATAATTTTATTTCTTATTTTTAGAACTTTTATTTTCTATAATTTTCTTTTTTAGATTTTTTAGGGGTCATCAATTTTTATTTTTTGATTTTCGTTTTTTTAAAAAAAATTAGTTTTTAAAATGTTATTTTACTTTAAACACTTTATTTCCATGTTTTCACATAAACACTCACAATGTCAACAATGCATTTTGAATTTTATGTTATAAGTTTAACATTGTTTTCGAAAATACATTTTCAAAATACTAGATCAAATAAGTTTTAAATATTTTATAAAAATGGAAATAACTTGAAAATAACAAACCAAACATACCCTAAAAAAATTATTTTTATCTTTATACAATGACCTTTAATTTTGTATATCTATCTTTAACAGAGTTGATCTCCTGCCCACAGTGAACATGATAAACTTTGTTCATCGTTGTCACGTCCACGAGTCAAGCCATTTTTTTTAACAACTAAAAAATAAATAAAAAAAATTTTGACCCGTCGACGTGTTAACGCCACTTCGACAGTG
>CAIGRN010131287.1:0-11569 GCA_903798345.1 Fraxinus anomala
TATATATATTTTTTTTTTTTTTCCTCTCTAATTCTTTGAAAACAGCTATTTTAGAACTTCAACCAGAGGGCAGTAAAAGTAATCAATTTTTTTGTTTCTTGTTTTCCTTTATTTCATTGCTGTGACAATCTTATGTTACACACTTTTTTTCCTTTTCCTTAGCAGGCCCACAACTATGAGAATGATGTTATTGCTAAGGAGAAAAGAAAGCAAGAGGTTGAGGAGAAGCTGGTAATTTTGAATGAGAAAAAACATAGTTTAGTCCAAGTGTTGAAACAGGTAACATAAGTTCCCTGGAAGTTGTAAGAGAGAAGATATTCTGGATGCCTCTCCTTACTCTTAATTTTTTCATATTGATCTGGATATCTTCTTGCATTTATCTAGGGAACTGTACTGATTTTGCTGAACAGATTTTGAATGCAGAAGAGGAGCTTAAGAGACAAAGTAGTATGCAAGGGATGGCTGGCCGGCAATTTACTCCACTACTAGTGGATACCACCAATGACTCTGGGTCAATGACTAGGCTAAACACACCTAAAACAGCCTCGGATGGAAATCTTGGTGGAGGTATGGATGTTGGAGAAGCTGATGATGCTTGGAACCATAATGTGCGTTCTTGTAATGTGCTTCGCTTGAGCAGTACCTCACCATCTTCTGATTCTCAACTGAGGAAACCTGCTTCTAATGCGGTAATTTCTGAAGCTTTGTACACCGTGATCATACTACATAGAGTTGCCCTTGTATTTTCTAATACATTTTGAACTCCAGTCTGTTGTTGGAAAAGATAACTGATCATATTTGTCTTGCTTTGGGAGTTTTAGCTAATTTTAACAAGGTTTGTGGATATTGCAAATTTTCTAGTTCATGAATTTATTTAGGCCAGGCTTGACATGCATAATGGGAGAACTGCCTTTTAATTAGTTAGAAATTGAATTAAATATTCATGGGATTGTACATGGATAGTTTTGATGTTAGTTTTCTAATTAATTCTTGCTGACAGCTCATTTGGTGTAACTCAGTTTTTGACATGATAAATTTCTTAGTCTTACAACTGCGTATTTAAATGCTCAATATCTGGAACAATAAGAAGACACCTTAGAAGTTTCATACTTGTCATAGGTTGAATATTCTCAAACCACCTTTTCATGTATATTGGCAACAGATTGAGTATTTTAGGTATCATCAGTATGCTCTCATTTAATTTGTTCATGATCTAAAATTAAACATTCCTCATCTAATGAGATAAAGGAGACCATCTGGTACGTGTCTGAGAGCTTCATTATCTGGACATACTGAGATTCTGATGCCTCTGAGATTACAATTGAAGAATGCCAGTACTTATTTTTATAATTACGTCCGTCCTTCTATCAGTAAATTTCATTTTTTTTATATATATCAAAGAAAGAAAAAGAAAAAGAAAGGAGGCATGTGACTGAAGCCAGACACAAAAATAGTGGCTACATGAGCTTGGTACTTAACCTATCAATTAGTATTATAATACGTAAATATTGTTTGGTAGATATATAACGGTTAAAATGTTGTAAGAGATGTTTGTTTTCTTAAGTTAGTTATTTAACTCAGAATGGAATACATAACCCTTTCTCGAGATTTGTGAAATTCTGGCTAAGCATATTACATTATCAAAGCTATTATATTGGATCCCTGAGATGTGGAGTGTATTCATTTACTTCCATTATGAAGCAGGTCCCTCACTCTTCTCGAACTGCACTGGGAGCTGTTAGTAGTCCTTCAAGCTTTGTACCCTCTGGGCAACAAGGACACACTTCGAATCCTCCCACAGTATCTGTGTCGGGAACGAATTACATTGCCTCTTCTCCTTCTCCTGCTGCATCAGGTGGCACTTCAGTGTTTAGAGATGCCCGGCTCCCCAGTCCATGGAATTAGAAGCTGCTGCCTGGACATAACCTTCTGAGGCTGCATTTTCATATTTCCTGCATTTTAGCTTTTTGTGCTTGACTGGAACAACCTTTCGAACTGTAGGTTGCAAATCCATTCCCATCATTGTAGATGTGAGATGTTTGAATGGTTTTGTTGTGGTTTCTGTTGTGTATTGAATAAAACTTATCGTAGCATGTTTGGTATAGAATACTTGATAGGTTAGGAATGGACAGTTCAATTGTGAAGATTGTAGCTTTATTTTCTTGGTTAGTACTGTTTGGTTTTGTCCCGTTCACTTTACCAAACATGTCATTAGCGTTTAAAGGAAAAAAGAAAAAACGTAGAGCGAACATATAATGGAGGTAGATCTGACATGGCATGTTGTTCAAACATGGAAGATGATTGTAAATTCTGTTTTGTTCTTTGTTTCAACATTTTTTTCGTTTTGCTGTATGAGGATTTGGTGGCTGCTAGCCTTTAATTTCAAGCGTTACTGTGGGGGCCCAAAAGCAATATAATTACTTGAATGCAATTATTGAACATATAGTCAATTAATTTATGCTGTTTTTAAAGATTTGTCGTGCTTTCCATTCTTAGCAAGTAATGTTAAACATCATCATTGGTGTTAAACATCAGTCTAGATGACAATTACGTAACATTTAATGATAAATTTATTTAAATGTAGTCATATGACTTATTTAATTCATTCAATTTGTAAAGTATAGTCATCTAGATTAATGTTTTAGCATTAATGGTATTAAATAACATTATTCTTCTTAATCTCTTGAATGTTTATTTTATTTTATTGTGGGTGGTGAAAGAGAGGGACCCGACATCTATCATTATGCATTTTTGCCCGGTCCCTCAGCCAGTCCGAGATATTAGAATGAATTATGTTGGAGTTCTTGAATACTCTTGATACGTCAGAATTGACGAGATTTACATAAATGACCGAAGGAGGTTGGTTATAGGTAGTTACCATTTCTAGCTACTAGCTAGCACAGAAAACCATTGTCATAAAATAAATCCAGGTACTTCCATTAATGCATTAAGTACAATTGCCTTGAGCTATGGCATCAGGGTCAACAAATTGACTTTACCTCCCTTGCCCTTCACTCGCGGCGCACTTTAGAACCAAGCCAAAGCAGATCTCACCACAAAGACCCCTCAAATCTCCCACCCCACCCCGCACAGTCCTATATTCCTATTCAAGACTCTCTTCCATTCCCTTCAGACTTTATCCCTAACAAAATACCACTGTGACACAACTCCCCATCCATTCACAGGCTCAAGTTAGCACCATTAGACCTTAAAACAAACACCAATGGATCCCACACAGAAAAAGCAGCTCAAATCCACTCCCTCCTCCACCACCACCACCAAGCCCCACCCATTTCCAGATCCCACCACCACCACTATCCAAATGTACATGTCTCATCACTTTTCCAAGCCTTGTGCAAATCACAAAAAGCTTGCTTCCTTAATACCCTCCAGTGGGCACTCAAAAAAATCTCAACACGACACAAATTTCCAAGCCAAATGCATTTCGGTTCCCTCAGTTTTGGACACCTCTTGCACCACTTTAACCAAGTCTAAGAGCCAAAATGAAAGAAATAATGTGTTTGAGGAGTTCAACACAAGAACCAAGGTTAAAGAGAAGTTCAAGAATATTAGTGAAATCAAGAAACCGTCAAAGAAAGATGTACCAAAAAAATCTTCTTGTGAATCCCAATTGAAGCCAACAAGTTTATTAGAAAGTGAACAAATTATGAAGAGATTTCAACAAGGGTTTGAAATGAGAAGGTCATCTATATATTCATTGCCAATGAATGGAGGGACAAGAAGGTCATTTTGCAGTTCCCATGTAGAGTTGGCTGATTTCTTATCTTGTAATGGTGTCAAGGTTGTGGCTGTTGATATGCCCCCATTCATGCAGATTCACGCTGTGGATTGTACAAGAAAGACTCATGATAGCTTGGAAAAGTTCACTTCCAAGACCCTTGCCCTTGCACTAAAAAAGGTGAACAAATTAGTAATCATTACAAATTTTTGTTTTGATATATAAAATTTGCTAATGGATATAGTTTATGATCTTGTTTGCGAGTGAAAAAGGATTCACATGGTAGACCTCAAATCAATTGAAAAAAACCTTTAACTTTTGTTGTTTGTTGTGTGTGAATTGTGATAGTTGCTTATGCTCTTGTGCTTAGCAATGAATCGAACAGAGAAGAGATACGTGTTCGTTTGTGACAGTTGCTTAACTCAAAAGGGATATAGGGAGCAACCCCAAATTTATAGGAAAAAGGCATAATTTATTGTTGTTTGTTGTTACATGATAGTTGCTTGTAATCTTGTGCTTGGTAATGAATATAACGATTTTTCGCGGGTATCACTACCCATCGTAATTTCGATCAATCCATCATGAACAGGACGTAGGCCACTATAAATTTATCAAGAAACATGGTTGCCCCTTATATCTTTTGATTAAAGATTAAAAGGGTATTTTATTTTGATTTGCAGGAGTTTGATGGGGTGTATGGACCAGCTTGGCATTGCATTGTAGGGACAGGTTTTGGGTCTTTTGTAACACATTCAGTGGGTGGATTCATTTATTTTTCCATGGATCATAAGTTATATGTCCTCTTGTTCAAAACTACTGTACAGAGAGCAGATTGAACAAGTTCAAACTCTTTTTGATATAGAGAAAATTCTCTCTCTCCCCATGTATAGTTTTGTACACTGCATATTTAACTAAGAAATAATGGGCAACAATCTTCCCATTTCATTTCATTAGACCTTCTTGTAAGGCTTTTTTTTTGAGTGGCTAAAGGCACTTCAAGAAATGGCACTATGAGTTCTTGGGATTTTGAATGACGAATATGATGAATTTAAAGTCGATTACATGAATTCTTTGTTTCAAACATTTAATTTTTTTTTCTTGGTTTGAGTAAATTTTTGGATGTTAATGTACTAGGGCAATTGAATGTCTCTTTATGAGTTGTATTGTGCCTTTAAGTAGTATAATGGCAACTTCAGATCTGTATGCAGATGACTTGAGGATGTTTTTTTGTTAAATTGACAAAGTCATGTTCAATTCTGTTTTGTTTAACGTACTCAAGCCCAATTCGGTCTGAATAAAAATTAAACTTTTAATAAATTTTTATAAAAGTTGGTGAAATATGTGATTGAAATAAGTTTTACGACAAAATGATTTTGAAAAATGAGAGCTAAATAGGATCACCTGTGGGTCATTGTGGTGGTATAATGACATAAAACTTGATCCCTTTCAGTGGGCATTCAATAATCACTAGAATCCTACAGCGAATTTCTCGAGTTTATTGTCTAACACTCCATCCCCTCTCTAAGTTCAAATTTCATCTATTGCTTTGAACTTGAGTTTTATTTCTTACGCATTATGGGACACTACTATATAAATTTTAACTTTTTTTATTTTCTTTGACTATGTTCGATCTAAAATAGTAAATATGTCATTAGAATTTATCCAGACTAAAATGAGTAATCACGAAAAAAAGTTTTTGGGAAAGACAAAAAATTCGCCTTTGATTAGCAAGAGAGAAAATCTACATTCAAACAAGTTTCCTACCAAATAAGGCCTAGATCCAATGGGTCGAGACGAACAATGTAACTAGTCTAGGGCATGAATCATGATCAAGCCTTAAAAGAAATGGGAGATCACCTTGACAATGCATATATTTATGTTGTCGAGTTTTAACCTTGGATAAAATACCTGTTTCAAAGGGTGGACATTCTTTATTAGAGGGATAGAAAAGGTGAAAAGGCCCTTTGGCCTTTAGCCTTGAACAATCATAATTTGACATTTCTCAAGATCAAAAAGCTTGAAATCAACTGAAGAATCCATCACATCACATGAAACCTTTTTCTTGAAATTTGTCTATGTTTCTATATGCTATTCTCATGTCATCTATGAATAAAAACTTTTGTGGGCACGTCATATTGCATGTGTCTTTATATGGATGTGGACCAAATGGTAATGGGTGGCGAATGCGTGGGGTGGGATAATGAGAATTCATAGAAGCTACTAGCTAGAGCTCCATACCAATCACAGAGTTTTATGGCATGTGTAAATACCAAACAAAACATATAGATTATAGTTAGTGAGTGTTGAGAAAGGAGTTTGTCACTCTCAAACTGACCATCACCACTGTGAAGGTGCCACTTAACTAATGGAGCAAGAAAATTGACGTCTTAACGACTAAACATCATCCGTGTAGTGGACAGTTCACCGTTATATCTATAGAAAAAGATTAAAACATGTCCCAACCAACTCAAAATGTCATTTCATAAAATATTTTCACTTTTTTGAGAAGCATATTCAAGTAAATTTTACTGGTGAAATATGTACTTTCTTGTTACTCCATAAATTGTATAATGAATTGTAACTCAGTATACTCGATAAGCAAAAGGAATAGTTGTGATGCTAAATAGAATAAGCTTAGCTCTCTATCTGACTAGCAATCAATAATATAGTAGAGTTGCCCCCCAGGACACATCCCAACTGGCAAAGAACGGTACTCTTAAATTCTGGCAACTCAGATGTTGCGAGTTCGATTCATGGAACTTTTGGAAGGCACGCTCTCTCTTGGAAGACAGGAGTTCTCCTGAAAGGTAATGTGCAACATGAGTTTGACTTGCTCGACACTCTGGCCAGTTTGGCCCACAACCCGCGATTTACGTGGTCTGTGTGATGAGGGGCCGAATCGCAGTCCCCAAAATTAATCGTCGAAGGTGGACACCTGGATATCAAAAAAAAAAAAAAAAATTAACATAATAGAGTTAAGCATTCAAACATATCAGAGAGACAAATGTATTCAAAATCCACACTACTTGACCTATAATTGCATCAAGGTCTTTAGCCGTGAAACAGAGGTTCACCTATCAGAGATGGGGGTTAAAAATTCAAATGGCCATTGAACTTTTCACAATGTTTTCCATTGATCAGTAAACTTTATAAGTTTTGAGGATGGTCATCGTTATCTCATATATAACTCAACAAATGAAAAATTGACGAACTCGCTGATATGGCAAACAGGAATACTGACATGACACATTATTGCCATTAGTTGATACAAACCAGTCAAAAACCTCTTCCATCTATTAAAAGCGATTATCCTATTTCAATAACAGAAAACTCTGTCTCCTTCGGGTGTTCCATTTGCTGTTAAAGTCGACATCAATGGACTGAGAGAGACAAAATCAAGGTAATAAACTCTAATCTCCACGTAATTTAATTTTTTTTTTTGGGATCGCATTTTTTAATGTGTTGGATGCTTGTTGTTTCATAGAACTCACAAATGCAAATTTAGAAGGTGAGAGATTGTATATTAGATACGTTTCCTTTTATGATTTGTAATTTTTCGAAATGATTTTTGGTTGCCGGAAATCTTTTTGCACTGAGGAGAAAACTTCATAACTCGGATAATGTTTTACAGAAATTGGATACGACCTGTTAATGGATAAAATCCAACATCAAATAAAGACAAAAATATAGATCAATTTATAAGAGTTTGAGCAGGTTGACCTTTTAAGTTAAATTTTAAATCTTAACATGGTATCAAAACTCATTAAATTCTAACTAACAATTCGATCAGATTAAAACTAAAAAAATGAGTATACGAATTTCAAAATTAATTTATTCAAACGAGTCACTATCTTGCGGAGACATGTTAAGAGATAAAATTCAACATCGAATAAAAATGAAAATACAGACTAATTTATAAGAGTTTGTGTTACTCCTATTAATAATGTTAACCTTTAAGATGGAAATCTAAAACTTAACATGACCCTAGTTGATCCATGTACTTGGTTTCATGTCCCAAAGTGATCCAAGCTCAGCAAAACATTATCCGGGTCATGAAATTCTCTCCTCACTGCAAAAAGATCATTTCCTATTTACCAAAAATCAGTTCAAAACAATTACAAATCATTAAAAAAACATAGATCTAATATACGATTTCTCAACTTTTAAATTTACATTCGTGAATTCTATTGAACTACAAACATCCAACAGAATAATGTACGCAGTCCCTATAAATATTAAATTATATGGAGATTAAGGTTCATTACCTTGGTTTTGTCCCTCTCTATCCAATCGTCGACTTCAATATCAAATGGAGCACCCTTGTCGGAGAAGGAGAAGGAGAAGAGTTAGGGTTTTCTGTCATCAACTCATAACTATAATATGTCATACTAACATTTTCATTTGTCGCTTCAATTAATCCATCATTTTTTTCAAATGATGAGTTATTGAGTGGTAGATGGGATAACGTTTTGATAAGTTCGGTGACTGTTGAAATTTTAATAGTTTAATGACCAATAAAAAATACTATGAAAATTTCAACGATCATCAGAATTTTTAACCCACGAAGATGTGATATTGAAACATGTCTTCGCAACATAAGTCTAAAGACAACTCAATATAGAATTCCAAATCACAAGCTACCACATAAGTAACGTAACCTTCACTTGCAAGATGTCTTAAAAGAAGTCAAAAGACGAGCACAAACAACACCTAACAACACGCGTAGAAAATTTAATTTACTATTTTGCATCATATTTGTTAGATGGACTATTCACAGCCTTAGAATACAAATGCCGTATTTGGGAAAGTTGAAGATGGACTTTCTATAGTGACAACATATGTTTGATTAGAATTATGTTGTGTATGACAAGTTAGGCTCTAAGGATTAGGACAAGAGAATAATGTTAAAAGAATTAGGCCTCTCTTGAAAGCTTCTCTCAACTGTAAACTTGTTTTAAAAAGAGCATCTATCCTATTTATCAACATCACCAATCCGTCTATTCTACTTCACACTTGATCCTTTTCGTAATTTCTCCGATATAACGTGTTCAATTGTGCTCAAAAGTATGTCAAACTTGCTGATTGGTTCAATTATGTCCGTTTTTCCTCTTAATTATATATTTTTCTTTCTTTTATCTTTGTTTGATTACGCCATAAAAGTTTGCATGGCATAAAGACGATCTTTTTAAGGTGGAATCTTAATACTTATCCCGGTTTGATTCCCATTATTTATTTATTTTTCTCAAATTCATTTTCAACCACATTCTCTTAATAAAATATTTTACACGTAAATCCCAAATTTTTTTTACTTTTTAACCATACATTCTTCAAAAATTCACTAATATAGAGCTTATTTTCAACAGAAATTGGGGTTCAAACATAGGCGGGTATTAGAGCTCAAAAGCTTAAACGTGCAATTTTATATGTCTTAAAATCAAACAAGTATATGTATTTTAAAATTCACATACGTGGAGAAAGAATAAATCTTCAAGTTATATTTTTTAAATTTGAACTTATGGAGACTTTTATCTAAAAAAACTAAATAGATTAATAAAGAAACTTCATTTTCTAAAATAAACAATTAATAAGTATTAATTAGCAAAATACAGAGGTATTAATTGACCAAATTTGATAAGAATTAACTTAAATAATAATAAATAAATAAAAATAGGCTGTGAGATTTATGAATTTCACGATATATTTTTCTTAGTTATGTCACCATGTACTACTCAAAATAGAGAAGAAAATTAAAACAACAAAAACCCCTCCTACCATTGATTATAGATATAATGACCAACGGTTAAGCTCGTGAGATAACTATTTCTTTCGATGTCGTTAAATCTTCAAAACATTCTTTTTATCTCAATTACAAGATCATAAACCTAATTTCAGAAATACCAAATAGAAGGAACCAAAATGATACTCGAAATAGATTTATTGATTCCTCATTTGACGCATTTTCTTTAAAGTCATTTTTAACTGCACATTTTTTTGGGGATTTAACAATTTTTCTTCACTTTTCAATCTCACATTTTAATAAGATATATCAATTTTCATTTGAAAAAATTCGTGTCAAACAAGTTCTGAAGAGTCGAACCAACATACATCGAGTAAGAATGAATCTTCAAGTTACATTTTGAGCATGGTAAGTTGTTCTTTTTCTCGCTTTATCTTGAGGCTAGTCTAGTCCCTTCAAAGTTCGTATTTTTCGTTTCGATATTAACAAGATAAGCATTTTATTTTAAAAAAAAGTCACATTTGGTAAATATGTAATTTGGTCAAGAATATTTATGCTTATGAAGATTTTTATCTTAAAACATTAAATAGATTAATAAAAAAATATATATCATTTTCTAATAAATATTAATTAGCATCCTTGATAGTCTAATTAACAATTTTGATACGATTAACCTAAAACCAAACCAAACCAAAAACTTCAATTTTAGAAACCCTACTCAAATTTCTTGATTGGTCGTTTAATTTTATTTCATGAAATTGACGCCGTGTCAGATTTTCTGTTAAATAATAGACGGTCAAGTAACTCAGTGACCTGATGAGACGTTCTGCAAAATTTGATGATGAATCTGAAACAAATGAAAGTTCAGTGACCATTAGTGAAATTAACCCCTCAGATTTACCAAAAAGAAA
Source organism: Fraxinus anomala (assembly GCA_903798345.1). Taxonomy (NCBI): domain Eukaryota; kingdom Viridiplantae; phylum Streptophyta; class Magnoliopsida; order Lamiales; family Oleaceae; genus Fraxinus; species Fraxinus anomala. The sequence continues at coordinate 10,388 of CAIGRN010131287.1, forward strand.
AGATAGATGGGTGATTCTCCGTCACTAAAATACGCACTAAGCGCAGTGCGCGCTACCCTACCCTACCCCTACTCTACTCCACCCCGCCCTATCTCCTTCCTCTACCTCACATCACAGAGTGTCTCTATCTATTTTCTCTCTCTTTATATGTCTCCTTCTCTCTCTACAACAACAACAACTACTACCAGTAGTAATCACTGTACTACTGATTACTCTTTCTTTATATTGATCTCTTCTCTGCATTTACACACACCCATTACACATTTACAGACAACCATATAAAAAGTTATGTTATACAGTAAGTGTATATATAAGTAACTAGTTAATTTTTTCTTTTTAAATGGATCCTGAATTGACAAATGAAGCTTCATTTACAGCTGGGTCAAATCCAGCTTCGTGTAGTTTGGTTGAGTTAGTATCCTTTCCGAGGAGAAGTGGAGGAGGAGGATTGGGGCTGAGAATGCGGAATTTGGGTGGTACTGGAGAAGGTTTTGGAGTAGGAGATGCTTCGGTGGAGGAATCCACCGTGACAGATCGGAGCGGTAGTCACGGCAGAAATGGTGGCAGTGGTGTTGAGAAGAGGAGAATGGATGTTGGAACTTTTCATGAAGACGAGTCCTCTAAGCTTGTTTCCACTAGCTGTTCTTATAGTGATTTGGTAACTCTCTCTCCACACTGTTTACTATTGATTTTGCAACTATTTTTGAATTTGTAAAAGTTTTTTTGTTGATCTGGTTGTGATTTTTACATTTTCCAGAAAGTTGGGACTCTTAGCCCGTGTTTGAGGCAATTCTTATTCTTTTAATCATTTTCGATTAAATGTTATTCAATAAAATAATATTTTTTATTAAATAAATAATTTTTCTTCCTTTCCAACCATACATTCCATGTCATTCTACTATTCCAAAATACATTCATCCAACGAATGGAAGCACACCCTAAAGTTTTAATTGTTAAGTGGCTAATTTTGATTAATTGTATTGGAATGTTGGTTGTAAACAATTTACTCTTTGTGGGATAGAATGAGCCGAAAGGTAAACGAATGAAACCGTCAGGATCCAGAGATGAAAATGATGGCTCAAAGCCGAAAGCAGAAGCAAATTCAGGGACTGGTAACAAGGGAGCCGAAGAGAAGAGTAAATCCGAACCACCCAAAGATTACATCCATGTTAGAGCGAGAAG